>OY848921.1:8449260-8747271 GCA_963693285.1 Xestospongia muta
CCTACACTCTCTCTGTCTGTCTGTCTTTGTCTCTCTCTCTCTCTCTCTCTCTCTCTCTCTCTCTCTCTCTCTCTCTCTCTCTCTCTCTCTCTCTCTCTCTCTCTCTCTCTCTCTCTCTCTCTCTCTCTCTCTCTCTCTCTCTCTCTCTCTCTCTCTCTCTCTCTCCTCTCTCTCTCTCTCTCTCTCTATCTATCTATCTATCTATCTATCTCTCCCTCTACTATTTAGAAACGATATGCATTGTTAGATTCCACTGCACAACGTCAGAAAGCTTACCTCGGTCATGGAAAGGGTCTACAAAACCGTCGTCTACCCGGTCATATTGCTAATCTTGTTGGAGATGACTACTACGACAAGAGAAAGTCTTATGATCCCACTTCCCTCTTAAAGACTCCAATCTTTGAAGAAGACAGTCGCTCTAGAAGTAGAACTACTGATGACTATCTCCTCCCTGAAGAACCTCCCATTTCACCAGAAGAGAAGGAGAGACAGGTACAGTCCCTCAATACACACACACACACACAACCTATGACATCATTATGATATCATTGAAGGGAATTTCATATTTATAATGTACTTTATTACTATTGTTTTGTTTAATGTTATGATCTTGTCATTTTATTTATTTATTACTCGTTTGGACCAACCTTTAATTCTAAACCACACAAGATAGTCACAACAAGATAATATAACAATATTATATATATATATATATATATATATATATATATATATATATATACATGTATTGTACAGGCTATAAATATCTAGACAATACAATCTATTTTGTTCACATATTAACAGTTCTAGTTCATTGAATATAGTCTTTATTCAATTACATGTTCCTGTTTAGTACATAACACATGTAAACGGACGTGTTAAACTCACAAATACAAGCATAGCTGTATAATAATAAATTAATTAAATTAATTGACTGACAGATATAATCTCTGACAGTCACACACACACACGCACGCATGCACGCCCACACACACAGATACCAATATGCTACTCTCTACATGCACTACACATGTAGTAGTTGTTTTTGAGTGAAAGGTAGTTGTCACTATTTTTATAGTAACTTTCAGACCATATTAGGAACTACTTGTTACATGTATATATGTAATATATTAACTGTATATTAAGTTACTATTAGCTGTTGTTACATTTTTCACATAACTACATTAATGTGATCATTATCTGATCATTCATCCATTTATCTATTCATTTATCCATTTATCTATTCATTTATCCATTTATCTATTCATTTATCCATTCAGCTATTCATTGATCCATTCAATTATTCATTTATCCATTCAGCTATTCATTGATCTATTCAATTATTCATTTATCCATTCAGCTATTCATTGATCCATTCAACTATTCATTTATCCATTCAGCTTTTCATTGATCCATTCAACTATTCATTTATCCATTTAGCTATTCATTTATCCATTCAGCTATTCATTTATCCATTTAGCTATTCATTTATCCATTCAGCTATTCATTTATCCATTCAGCTAATAACTGTTTTATTTTTTACTAATTAATAATCATTTTATTCTAATCCATTTAGATCATGCAGAAAATTGGTGCTACTCAAGGCACTGCCATTTCTGGATTAGCACAATTATTTCGTAAAAACTCATCCAAACTATCTCGTAGCGCCAGTAGTGGTAGTAAAGATCGTGACACACCTCCTCAAGTTAAAGCTAAGCCTAAAAAGAAAAGTTCAGATACCACAGGCTCACCTGATCTTAGTCGAATCAAAGTAGAAACTAGCTCTTCTTCACCTCGTTCTTCTTTCAGACTATTTAAAAAGAAGAAAGGGCGGTCAAGTAGAGAAGGTAGTATGGAGGACATTAGTAGAGGATCTATTGAAGATCTTCGATCAGAAACTTCAAGTTTGAATAGTATGAGTCGTATGTCAATTCGAGAAGAGGAGATAGAGTCTCCTCAAAAAGAACCTGCTTCCCCTCAAAGTTCCGGAGGTATAACCCCTGATGTAACCACACCTATTAGACATGTTTCAGCATCTGGTCTTTTGAAATCAGAGAGCGATAGTATTATTAGTCCGACAAATAAATCTCCAAATAAATCTCCAACTCGTATCCGAGGGGAGTCCTTATTTAAGGATGACATGCCATCATTATTTGATGGAAAGGACTCACTTTTTGATGGAGAGTTAGGTAGTTTATTGGCTAAAACACAGTCAAAGTTTGGTGTGAAAATGGAAGATGAAGAGGAACAGAAGGAGAGGGAGGAGGAGAACGAGAAGGAAAAAGAGAAAGAAAAGAAAGAAAAAGAGAAGGATGAGTTATTTGTTGCTCCAGCAAAGCCAACACGAAAAGCACTGAGTTCAAAATTTGATCTCTCAGCATATGACAGAGCAGCAGCTGATGCTATTAAAAATGTCAAGGAGCGAGAACAGGAGCGTTCAAAAGAGAAAGAGAAAGCCAGAGAGGCTAAAGAAAAAGCCAAGAAAGAACGAATGTTACTATTTGAGGAAGACCAGAAAGATGAAGATGACTTGTTTGGTAAAAAGAAAACTGAAAAGAAAGCTAGTCTATTTGATGAAGAAAGTAAATCCTTACAAAAGAAAAGTGAAAAACCATCTAAGACCAAACCAGATGCTCTATTTGATGATGATCTCTTTCAAGAGGAACCAAAAGAAAAGCAGACAGAGGAACGAGAGAAGAAACCCGAGGAGAAGAAAGAACAAGTTCAAAAAACAAAGACAACACTCTTTGATGACTCTTTAGTTGAAGATGAAGAGAAGATGCCAACCAGTAAAGAAGAGAAAATAGATGTTGTTAAGTCATTATTTGGTGATGACAATGAGAAATTTGCTAGCAAAATTTCACATTCATCTGTTGTTGGACAAAAAGCCATCTCTGAAAAAACTGAAAAAATATCAGAACCTTCCCCAAAACCTGCAAAATTAGGTGTTCTTGTAAGCGAACCCTTGGCAGACCCCCTGGGTGCAATTGAGACAGAATCTGAGAAGAAAATTGAAAAGAGAGAGGATGTAGCTAGTCAAAATAAGGACTACTTGTTCACTGAAGATAAACCAAAATCTGACAAAGAAAAATCACCTCCTACTTCAGAGTTATCAGTTAGTAGTCCAACACGCAAAGGTCCTCCCCCTAAAACAAGTCCGAAACCTCTGACACCTGCTAAACCAAAACGAAGTTGGTTGACACCATCCACAAGTACTCCATCAAAGAGTGAGACTCAAGGAGATGTCAATAAAGAAACAGAGAAAAAGAAAAATAATTCAGAAGATGAAATCCCTGCCTGGAAAAAACGTGCGGAGGAAAGACGTAAACAGAGAGAGAATGAAGAAAAAGAGAGAGAAGTGGAAAAGAAAGACACAAAACCACCAGAAAAGCTTAAAACATCAAATGCGACAGATAAAGAGGAAGAGATGCCAGCCTGGAAGAAACGTGCGGAGGAAAGACGGAAACAGAGAGAGAATGAAGAAAAAGAGAGAGAAGTGGAAAAGAAAGACACAAAACCACCAGAAAAGCTTAAAACATCAAATGTGACAGATAAAGAGGAAGAGATGCCAGCCTGGAAGAAACGTGCGGAGGAAAGACGGAAACAGAGAGAGAATGAAGAAAAAGAGAGAGAAGTTGAAAAGAAAGACAAAAAACCACCAGAAAAGCTTAAAACATCAAATGCGACAGATAAAGAGGAAGAGATGCCAGCCTGGAAGAAACGGCTAGAGGAAAGACGTAAACAGAGAGAGAATGAAGAAAAAGAGAGAGAAGTTAAAAAGAAAGATACAAAACCACCAGAAAAGCTTAAAACATCAAGTGAGGCTAACAAAGAAGAGGAGATCCCAGCCTGGAAAAAGAGATTGCAAGAGAGACAGCAGAAACAAGCTGAAGAGGTAGGTACAACCAAGAAGCAAGATGTTACAGGGAACAAAGATCGAAGAGTCGAGAAAGAGAAGAGCCCAGGTGAGGAGGACACCAAGCAAGTGGAAATGAAGGACGACAAACAAGAGGAAATGAAAGTGGACAAACAAGAAGAAATAAAGGTGGACAAACAAGAGGAAATGAAGGTGGACAAACAAGAGGAAATAAAGGAGGACAAACAAGAGGAAATGAAAGAGGATAAACAAGAGGAAATGAAAGAGGACAAACAAGAGGAGACGAAGGAGGACAAACAAGAGGAGACGAAGGAGGACAAACAAGGAGACACTGAAAAAGAGGAAGTACTTACACCAAAAAAAGAAAGACTTGAGGAAGTTTCCAATGATAACAAAGTAGTATCAAAAACAGACTCTAAGCAGGAAGATTCTGCTAAAAAAGAAGACTTACCAGCATCAGAGAAGCAAAAAGAAGAAGATAACTTAAAAGATGAAAAAAGAGAAGGCTCAAAGAAAGAATCTGAAAAAGATTTACCTACTAGGAAGAAGAAATTAGAGGAGAAAAAAATTGACAAGGAGAAAGAGGTCAAAAAGGAGAAAGTTACCGAATCTGAGGAAGAAATGCCTGGCTGGAAGAAGAGACTAGAAGAACGAAGAAGACAGAGAGAAATGGAGGCAGCAAAAGAAGACAAAAGTAAAAAGGACCCAAATATTGTTGAGAAAAAAACAGATGCAACTGTTGGAACCCAGGATGATAAATCTAAGGAAACAAAATCAACGAAACAAGAAGATGATGTACCAGCGTGGAAAAAAAGATTAGAGGAAAGAAGGCGTCAAAGAGAACTGGAGAGCTCTAAAAAAGAGCCAACTACGTCTGTTAAAATCCCTCTATCACCCACTAAGAGTGAGCCTATTAAAGGATCATCCACATCTGATAAGCCCAGCCCCTCAAAGAAAACAGTCATTGATGTTCAAGCTCCATTGAAAGAGAAAACCAAACCTCCTCCTTTATTGACTACAACTAAAGCATTATCCTCTGACTCGGACAAACTCTCTGTCTCTAGAGAAAGGACACCTTGTTCTCCTTTATCTGAAGGTTCTCGAACTCCTTCAGATCGCAGCAGCAAAGAAGCTTCACCGACCACACCCACTATTGATCCCTCTCTCCCTAAGTGGAAACAAGACTTAATAGCTAGAAGAAAATCAAGTGGTGGTCCTATATCACCACGGAGACAGCCTCTAACAGATAGTGAGAAGAAGAGTGAAGTGCCGGCATGGAAGAAAGAATTATTGGCTAGGAAGAAAGATAATGATGTGAGTATAACACCTCAATCAGTTTTTCTAATTACTCGTTAACGATAATTAGTACCACATGTAAAAAGCCAGACAATCTGTGATGGTTTCCATAGTTACTATATATTTCCCTTTCCAGTCATCCTCTCACCCTCGTTCTAGTACAATCTCAACTTCTCAAGGAAGTGGGCATGGACAAAAGGAAGTACCAGGCTTTTTACAAGAATTTCAAAAGAAGAAACGAACAATATCAGAAAATTGTAAGTGGGTGTGTCCTTTAAAGTAATTAATAACCACTATATTTCTTTTATTGCAGCATAACAGAGCCAGTTGCCACACCCCCTTGTAATTCCCTTGCATCCATTACTATTATAGATCCCATTAATTATAAACTACTTACAGTAGCTAGAGTAGGTTAACAAAAATTATTATTAATTATGATACCGTTTTTTGGTGTCTCTGTGTGTATCCCTTGTCTTCTTATTGTACGTACTACTGCGAAACAGTAGCTGGTATATTGTGAAATTGATAATATATTTTTATTTTATTTCCTCTTAAAGTTGTCTATTAAAATGAACTATTATCATGCATTGTTTACTTGTGTAATGAGAAACATATACGTGTGTATATGAACTCTTAATTGAAATAATTAAAAAACTGTTTTAGTAAAATAAAGTTAGAGTATTGGAAGTTGTTAGATCTACAGCTGTGTCCTATTTCTTTTATTTGTGTTAACTTGCTTAAAGGTGTTAATACAATGTTAGTAATACATGATAAATAGTTGTAACTATAAGTATATTTAATACTAAACAGTCCATAGACAAGGAGGAACCATCCTATCAACTGTGTTGTCTAAATTTCAGAATTGTGCTATTATAGTTATAAAGAAAGTTAACACATTTTAGGCAGAAATGTGCCGAAGATGAAAAGGTTTCGTTTTCAATCCCAGCAAAAATGGCAGGAATGGGTAACCCAGTTGAATTAGACCTTTTGTATATTATTAGTTGTATAGAGCAAGTACCAGTAAATTAGTAACTGCCATATAAGGTAAAGATCATTTCTCTTTAGCTGATCATGTGGAAGAGATTGCTTCAAGTAAAACTAGTTTCTGTAATAACCTAAGAAGTTATAATGAGTCAGTTAAAATCAGTCCTTGAGATAATTGATAATAATAGGCCACAGTGACGGTCCTAGCTAGCAATAGCAGGGAATCCTGGAGCCTAAGTGGAAGGTCCAGCTGGTGAGTGAGGGGGAATTGTTTGAGCAACACACAATTTTTCATAAATTTTAACATGAATTTTAAATCAATTTTAAACTACTTGGAAGGAATGTCAGTCTAACTGGTCCTCAGTCTGTCAGAGTTCCACAAATTTGCTTGAGTTGTATGGTACATACAAAATATGGAATTGGTATTACAAAGATAAAACTAACAAAGAAAATTTCATAAAATAATATTAGCATAAATTTTGCATTCTTGGTTCTACTGACAGTAACAGATGCTATATCGAATCAACCGGTTTGAAACAAGGGGTACTAAACTGCTCTGCAAATATTACAAGACCTCTTAAAAAGGTTTTTGTAACATACCATAACCAAAATGAAGGGGGCTACAAACCTCCAGGGGTTCATCTTCAGAACAAAACTGAGGGTTTTAAAATGTTGAGTCAATTACACCAGACCCAATTTTGTACTAGTTTATTGTTAAACATAACCATAAATGGTTAATTATTTTCAGACCCAAACAGAGGGGGCCTAAAATATTGATTTTAATATTCAGCAATATCACAGACCTCAATTGAGAGGACACAATTTACAATCAAACAGTTAATTTAAGAGTGTAATAATAGCATAGAACACTTAACACAGCAAACAATTGATAATATTTTTATGATGTTAATCATAGCTGAGATTTGAACTAGTTGATTTTGTGAGACTATGTTCATCACTACTGTCTTTACGACGAGTCTCCGCTTCTTCCATTTCTACTAAACGAACCTATAATTAAAAAATGGGTGGAGCTAAAGACTTGAAACAAATTTACAAATCCTTTTACTAACATGTCCCCTGATCAGAGACCACACCCCTTTAGCTTACTTGGAGAGTTTGTGATAATTCAACAAAATCCTTTTGCACTGACTCAGAATTTTGCAGCTGTTGTTTGAAAAGTGTTACTTGACGCTGAAAATCTTCGTTAATTTTTTTTAATTCAGTCTATAAACAGTAAAATAAAATTTAGAATTTAGCGGAAGTCCCTACCTTTTCATGAATTAATTGATTAATTTGTATCTGCTGTTCTTCAATGAATTGTTTTGATTTTTCCTGAAGAGCTGTCCGACTCAAAATGGCGTCATGACGCTCTCTCTCCAAGAGAGTATTAACCCTCCTCAATTCAGCTGTATGAGAAAGAAAATTTAAGGAGATATCAGAGGAGACAGTGTGGATTGTGTTTGAGATAGTGATAATTGTGACAAATTAAGTCATACTTGCTTCACTCAAAGATTTTGCTAATTCCTCCTCTAAACTTTCTTTCTTGAGTCTTGTATGAGATACCAATTGTTGTAAATCAGACACCTACACGATGTCATTATGACATCATAAAGATGACATCATAGACTAACCTCTCCTGATAATTTGGTCTCCAACTGAACTGATCCTTCTCTTACTTTAGTTAGCTCATCAACAGTTGATGCCACATTCATTTCCGCCTCAGATCGTGCCTATACATCATGTGATAGGTCATGTGACAATACAATAGTTCATGTGAGTCATGTGATTACAAACCTGTTCTATTTGTGCTAATTTTTCTCGATAGGACATAATCTCGTTGGTTTGCAGTTGTTTTAAACAATCGTATTCCTCCCTCTTTTGATCAAGAAGATTATGAAGGTGTGTTCTATCTTCCATGAATTGAGCCTGTAACCATAGTAACATACCACCATTAAAACCAAGTGGACATACCATTTGTTTTTGCACATCATGTCTTGTTTCAGTAAATTTATCTTTTAAAGTTTTGTGTTTTTGCTTCACTTTGTTTTCTAGAGATTGAAAGTTCTCAACCTAATGAGATAACAAAGGGTTAAAAAAGGATATAACACAATAGCTTATACTTTTGTCTTCATGTCTTCTTGAGTTGAAGAAAGTTGGCGTCTGAATTCCTCTCGCATTTTTCTCTCTCGTAGCAATGCTGCCTATAATTAGAAACCAGTTATGTATCGTATGACATCATAATGACATCATCGTACCTGTACTTTCTTCACTTCTTCTCTCATTTTAAAGATCTCAGTATCTTTATCTTCTAATTCAGTCATGAGTTGATGTTGAACACGTTCCAATTGTTTCTCATAAATATCACAAGTTGCTGTTTTGTTTTGCAGTTCATGATGTTGTTCAGATACCTTGAAAATAATGAATGGATGGATGAACAGATAATGGATGGATGGATGGACAGATAAATGGATGAATGAACAGATAATGGATGAATGAACAGATAATGGATGGATGGATATTCTCCTTACCAATCTCTGTAGGTGTTCTGTAGTAACTTTCCAGGTTTCTATTTCATTATCTTGTCTAAGTTCTTCATGTCTGTCTCCCTCACTCCACGAGATTGCTCTCCTTCTTTGTTCTTTTTTAACAAGATCTGTTCGTTTGAAGTGAATTTGAGATGAATGCAGTACAGGAGAGGAAGGTGGACGTGGAGAATATGCACCCACAGACTTTAGTTTTTGTTTCTTTTCTCTACAGAGAAGAAATTTAAAATAAATTCTCAAGTGTTTTTGTTCATTAGTTCTAATTGAATATTACATCTTTAGAGATTCTTGATACACTGCATTAAATACATAGTGGCAAATAATGATAGAAATGTTAGTGGTCATATGTACATATCACAGACTATTATAAGAAAGACTGGCACAAAGTACATCAAACAGGACTTACTCTTGTAATTCTCCCAGCTGGTGACGTAATTGATCTTGTGACGAGATAAACTGAACATTTGCTCGTTCCCATATAATTTTTAATTCTTTGTGAGACTTTTGTTCATTTTCTAAATTCTTTTGAACTAATAGAGCGTTCATTAATGTCAATAATGTACTACCAACAATCCTTGCCTTGTGCTATTTGTTCTTTAAGTTCATCTACGTCTCCCATTAGCACTGTCTTCTGTCTTCGTAAACCTTGTATATGCATCTCTAGATCCTGGCGGGCTGCTCTCTCTTGTTTGAGAAGTTTTTCAAGCTATAGAGAGAGAAGAGAAGGTCGACAAATGTATAAAAGCATTACTAGCTCAGTTTCTGTGATATCTTGAGCAGAGACGCCTACTCCATCTTGTTTCAGTTGAGGAGATACACTCTCTCCATCTAACTTAAGTAAAGGTGACATGTCCCTTCCTAATATAGGAGACCGCTCCCCCTCTTGTCTCAACACAGGTGATCGTGATGGCGAGGGCATTAAGGGTTCAAGGGGTACACCCAGTGACAAGAAATCGCTATTATTATCCTAATATCAAATGATACAACACTAACATCATTTAGAGGTACAGTAACTAACTTTGCCCTCATAGATTTGTAATCTTTCTTGAGCCTCTCTAAGTTGTATCTTTAACATATCTATCTCTTCTTCTAATGGTACTACAACTGATTTCAGTAATTTGGCATCCTCAGCGGCCTATTAAGGAATGTTACTATGGTTACGCTGATTTACATAAGTCCACTTGCCCTGATCATACTGTTCTCCAGACTAAGCTCAGATGTGAAATTTACAGCTGGTAGACTCTCGAGTCCCATGTTTTCTGGTTGATGACTGGGTGATTTTCTACCATGCTGTGCACTTTCTGGTTCTAAGTTACTTTTAGAATTAAACTGTTTCCTCTCCATGAGCTGTTTCTTTTCTTTTGACCATTCTGCTTTTAAACGTTCTGTTTCAACTTGATGTTCATGAGATGATACTAGAAAAAGTACATCCATTGTCTGTATGTCCATTCAACAAAGCTGTCTTCTATCCGTCTATTTTATTGTCTATCAGTCCATTAATCTATCCCACTATCCATTCATTCATCCATCTATTTATTCATCCATCCATTTGTCCATTCATACCTTGTATCATACTCTTTAATGATGCAATCGTCTCTTCATATTTTAATCTGTCATATTTTTCTTGTGAAAATCCCTCATTTTTAAGTCTCTTTATTTCTTCTTCTTTTTCCAACAAACTCTTATTTAATACTTCAATTTGTTCAACATGTTTACTCAAAGACTGCTTCATCAAATTTGATTCAGCTAATGGATAAAAAAATAAGTGGTACATAAATGGATGAATAGATGGATAAATGAATGAATGGATGGACAGATGGTTTTCAAATTGTATATACATTCAGATTGAATCATTTGGTTCATGAATTTTTTCCTTTGTCGTCCAAACTCCTCCTCCATAGCCTTTTTTTCCTTATTTAAACGAGTCACAATTCCCTCCAAATAATGAACACGCAACTGTGTTGTGTTAATATCTATAAAGTAAATATTAGTAAATTATTAGTAAACTATTACTAAATTATTAGTAAATTATCAGTAAACTATTACAAAATTATTAGTAAATTATCAGTAAAGTATTACTAAATTATTAGTAAATTATCAGTAAACTATTACTGAATTATTAGTAAATTATCAGTAAACTATCAGTAAACTATTACTAAATTATTAATAAACTTTCAGTATATTAAATAAGATGGATTGAAGACCTTGTGAGGACATGGAGTGTGGACGAGGAGGAACAGGTGGGACATTGGGTGCAGAGGTAGGTGTGACTGATTGTTGTGTATTCATTTGTTGAGGGGAGTGGTCATTCCTTTGAGAACGAGGTACAACAGTACTGTATATAGGTTCTGGTTGAGTGCTAATGCTGACTGGTGTAGTCACAAGATCCACAAGGAGAGAAGGAGTGGATGAGGTTGATGAGGGTATAGTCATGTACTGCCCCTCCATTTGAAATGTAAATATAATTATCTCAGTCTTCTCTCACCATATAAGGTGGACTAGCTAGAGATGAAGTCCAAAACGAAGTGGAAATAAAATAATTTCTAGTCTCCAGAAGTGCTCAAATCATTTGACTGGGGTAGCCAGACCTCCTCGACCACACCTCTTTCCACCCACGCCTATAAGCTGATGTGGAAAACACATACAGATGCTCACTCATTCTAGTGCGTTATAGTGCAAAACCTGTGTCATTTTATTTCAATAAACCCTTTCTCTTTAAAGACGGAACTGCAAAAGGCTGTGCCAGATAATGTCAGCTCTATTGCAACAAGATGATAGCTCTGAACAACTCTCTGAAGGAGAACTTGTAGTGAGTGAGTTGCTAAAGATGATAATGACTGATGTCTATACACAAACATGCTGGGACATAGCAGCTAAAGGAAAGAGACTCAGTGAAGGAGACTGCTTTGCTCTGGAAACTATTACTCAACCAGGTGGATTACAATGGTACATGTACATTGGTATATTGGTACATTGGTGGTATATTGGTATATCAGTATATTGGTATATTGGTATATTGGTATATTGGTGTATTGGTGTATTGGTATATTGGTATATTGGTGTATTGGTATATTGGTATATTGGTACATTGGTATATTGGTACATTGGTATATTGGTATATTGGTTAAATAGTTTATTTTCTTTTAGATGATTCTTTCTATCCTGATATCTGTTCCCTTGTTTGGACCCATACTCCATCACGATCATTAGTTAGTTATGTACTGCGAGATAGTCACATAGAACTATTACAGATGAAATGTATAGAACAAACTGCATCAGGTTACTGTGGCCATTATGCCTTACATTTTGCATTGTGTCTATTGGAAGTAAGTCAATCAACTAACAAAGAGACGGCCCTTGGGTTACTAGGGGAGACAGCCTCATCTGGAGCTTATTGGAGAAGGTATGATCTCTCTTTGTTAGTAATAGTGGAAATAATGTATCTCTCTTTAGATATTGGTTTTCTGTATCACAATTGTTGACAAAAGCTCGGTTTGAACAATGGTGGCCTTGGACAGAGGAACATGTTTGTACAGGAGATATGGAGAGAAGTTTCCTACGTCATTTATTCCATACAGATCCTCATTTAAGCTCTCTTGGAGGACAAGACAAAGTTATTATTTTGCAGGTAATTATGCATAGAACAAAGGACAATACAGACGTATTAGTATATAGGATAAAAAGGAGTGATACATAAATAATATTGATGCTTTTAAAGAGTCTTTTTTTCCTTCTCTAGTATGCTTATGGATCAATTCAACACAGTTTTGAAAAAGTATGCAAAATTCAAGACAAAATAGCAGCTTTTGTCACTTCACCTGGCCCCGCCCATCTTGTATTTATCTTGGGTGTGACTAATCATTGGGTCACACTATTAGCATACAAAACAAAAGAGGCGTGTCACTGTAAGGAAAACAATGGGCAAACTTGTGGGTGTGGTCGAGTAGGACTAGTGTACATGGACTCTAACAATGTACCAGTTATGTGTTACTCTGATAATGACATTATAAGACATGTTGAAGACCAGGAGAAAGAAAGAATGGCCATTAAAGGTAAAGGGTATGATAACTGGCAGAGAAACGTTATCAGACAAGCATATATTGATCAAAGAGAAATTGTCTTCAAGCTATCTCGGTGTTTGCGTGGCCTGAACGATTTAAGACAAGAACTTGCAGAGAACTATGCTCAAAAGGTTCTAACAAGTTTCAGAACACACGTTGATGAAACAATACAGACAAAAGGAGTAGATTTATATATTCCACTGCTGTTAAATTGGATGGAGACTTGTTATCCACCTAAGATACTCGGAGACAGTCTCCTTCCTATTGTTAGCCACATAGATTGCTTATCAATGAATTGTGCCTCTCTCCTGGGACAATGGGCTCAGGAGAATGCCTCACGTCTTGAGGATATCCCTGCATCAGGGCTGTCTAGTGTTGACTCTTTTTTATCTATTTTAACTGCCATTTTAAACAGATTAAATTTTTAAGAGGGAGAGAGCATATTATACAGTACAGTTGGAAATATTAAACTATTTTAATAATTAATTATTAATTGAACTGAAAGTTATTTTAATTACATGTACTATACGTGTCTAAATGAACTTAATAAATCTTTAATACTTTCTTCTCTTTTCTCTTTACGTAACTCTGCCTTTAAACGTTGTCTGTCTTGGACTGTCTCTGTACGAGGGTACAATTTGATTCCATGATCTTTAGCAAGGATTGTTTCAGCCTTTTCAGCAGCTGTTAGCTGATCTAGAGAACCATGTGACTTGCTCATAAATTTTAATTGAATCTCTACAAATCTTTGACAATGATGTCATAATTATGTAATCCTCTTAATAATGTACCTTTCAGCAATTGTCTTGCGTTGATGATTTTCAAAGAGACTTATTTTCTCTCCATCTGGCATTTTATAACAGTCAATGAATTCCCTACATGGACATGTAATTAAACAAACTATTTGTATAAAGCAAAAGAGGACTTACTACAAAACTACGCACTTATATATATATATGATACACATGATAAAGATTATTATCACATCTATATAGATCATAATTATTCATTATGCAATTCCCTTCCATGTACCTAATTAATTTGTCTTTTGGATACGTTATTAAAGGGGGCTTCCCTGGTTTAGGACATTCGTTAGTTTTCATCAGGTTTAAGGGGGGGTGTGCTTCGACCACGTCTAACCAAAGTGGGCGTGTCTTTAACACACCTGTCTTGAGGAGATCATTTGTCCTAAAGGATAATTGTTAATAATAATAGGGTCTTACCCTTTGTGCAAATACCTAGTAATGATGGTTCCAGTTCTATACACCCTGGAAGCCATGTTTGATGTTTATAATCTAAATTCTAATTAATGCCCACCCTGAAATGAGGAACTATAGAAGACGCATAATATCTACATATTCCAGCTGCTAGGAGAGCTGTCAGTCAAACATCACTCTCCTCAAGTTGACATAGACACTTACAGACAAAGGAGACGCCGAAACGGATGGCGGGAAGTTCCAGCTGTAGTGTTGAACGTCGCTTAGTAAGTAATTTATGCTGTTGCATATGAAATTTTGGTTTTGGGGGTGGGTATTAGTTAAGTGGTCATAATGCTATATTGACCTCGTTTTTTACTTGTTTTCCTAGCGTCCAAGAATAACCAAGTCTTACAATGAGATTGAAGAAGGAGAGAGCAGAGAAATGTCAGCTTACAAGTATAATATATTAGAAAAATTAAAAGAAGAAAGATTCTCCTCTGAGAGAGAGATGGTACACCATTATCAGGATGGAAAAGGTAGAAAGTCGAAAAAATGATAGTATTACTCACTCTATCTCTCTCTCTCACACACACATCACAGATCTTTCAGTTCAGTTTCTTCAAACTCATGGATTTTCTTGTCCAATAGTATTCCACAATCCAGAAGGTCTCAACTTAAAGTAAGTGTATCTCTTCAACATGTATTGAAAACAATAATGATCATTTCTTTTATGATAGGATGCCATCAAAATCAATTTCTATTGGTGACTTAAGATATCTTATAGGCAAGTCATGTAGTATTAATAGGATGGTCATATTTCAATGATAAATGTATTGAAGTGTATAAAAATGCTGACTATTTTAGAATTTAGGGAGTACAATGCATGCAATATACAAAACATAGTATGAACACATATGAATATTATTAAATGCATTGTACATTTTCTTTGCATGTAGCATTAATTTCTCACTGATATATCTATGTTATTGGCGGGGATGACCCTGTTAATTACAATGTTTTATTATGGGTATTTTATATAGGTGGTGATCGTATTATTGATGTTATGGATTGTGCAACTCAAGAAGCTCTAGCAATGTCACTAAACCAGTTTTGCCAGTATTACAGGAATGTAGAACTGGGAAAAGTCAAAGATAAAATTATGAACGTTATTAGTTTAGAGTTTAGCCACACCCAGTTGGATCCCATGGTTGAAGCCCCACAAGTGGTGAGTCGTATAATAGTATTTATGAGTGTATCATGTGACATGTCATGTGACTAGGTAAGGGAACTGGATTGGGTTAATAAAGTGTGGCCAAAGGAATTACGAAGATATCAAACAGATCCCACAAATGATCTTAGAAGAATGATGTACCCTAAAGTTCAAAAGTAAAGCCATCTATCTGTCCATTCATTCACCTATCTATCCATTCACTTATCTATCTGTCCATTCATTCATCCATCTGTCCACTCATTCATCTATCTGTCCATCCATTCACCTATCTATCCATTCACTTATCTATCTGTCTATTTATTATCCATTCATTTATCCATTTGTCCATACAGGTATTGCCTTTTAAGTGTTGCTGGTTGCTATACAGATTTTCATCTTGATTTTGGTGGTACATCAGTATGGTACCATGTCTTAAGAGGAGAGAAGATATTCTTTTTAATTCCTCCATCACACGATAATTACTCACTCTTTCATAATTGGCAGAGTCATGGAAAACAGGAATATCTTTTCTTTCCTGATATTGTTAAAGAATGTGGAGTTGTACGACTCAAAGAAGGGGACACACTTCTCTTACCATCTGGTATGAAACGGGAAATGGATTTGGAATAGAATGGAATGTGGAATGTGATAGAATGGAATAATAGGAACGAGTCTAAGATCTTATCATCTATTCCTTTAGGTTGGATTCATGGTGTGTATACACCTCAACATTCTCTCGTGTTTGGAGGCAATTTCCTTCACTCTTTACATATAACTCGTCAATTGGGTGTCAATTTTATGGAAAAAACACTTAAGGTAATGACCAATATATTCTAAGTTATATAGTATATCCATTTATCCATTTCTCCATCCATTCATCCATCAATTTATCGATTTGTCACAGGTCCAGAGTAAATTCTGTTATCCATTTTATGGCCCACTACATTGGTATGTAGTAGAAAAATATTACACTCAGTTATCATATCTGGGAGTACAGCCTTGTTGTGCTGAGTCATCAGATAAACCTCGACTTCCTGGAAAATGGCTTAAAAGTGTACGATTAGAAAAGCTGCCCATCACAAGACACAAAGAGGCAACTGAAGAGATAATTAAAACCCGCACTCCTCAGACTCCGCCTTATTTCAGTCCACTTGAAAGAGAGGGGTTAATGTTGCTTGTGAGACGTATGAGAGAGGAAGGTCTCTTCTCAAAGGATGTACCCCCGTCTATTTCAAACCCGGAAAAGATTTTAGATTGTCTTTGGAGTCAACTTCATAGCCCCACATTGCAAAGTGTGGTTAGTGATGTACCTAATGGTCTGTCATTATTGGATGAACTAACCTGGATTGAACCAACAGATATGACTGATGTATTGAATGACTTACAATCAAAATATTTTAACGATAGGGACTTACTCAATCCCTCATACCAAGGTTCAAATCCTAGTCATTTAATGACTTTCGATGATGATAATGTGACATTTAACGAGGACTTGTTGCCAATGGCAGCAGAATTGTTAACCGATTGCCTTGATTTTCAAACATTAACAGACCCACCTCCACCATTAAATGCAGCCTCCATGTCATTGCCTGGACCGGATCAACCAATTTTACAGGTCAATCATGATCACTCGTATGCTCAGTTCATCATTCAATCACCCTCTGCTCAGCAATCAGTTGCTAGCCCCACCCACTCATCTAGTATTGTTTCATCTCATATTCCACCTCTTCAGCTTACCGATATCATCCCTCCCTTATCAGATCAGGCCCATCCCTCGGTAAACACTCCCATTTCAGTGATGTCATTGGATACCTCATCACTAAACAACCCATTGATGTCCAATTTACAAGCCACACCCCTTACTAAATCAAATATAACCACTCCCACTAACAATCCACTTCCAAATATCACTTCTTATTTGACAAATCTTTCTCCGCCTCCGTCTCTTACCAGCAGTGCACCAATCAATTCATTTCGGACAAATCTCTCACAAACTCCACCCACTTTAAATAGAAGTAATCTCACGTTACCACTTACTCCATCAAGTGGAGAGAAAACCTCGACTGCTCAACCTTTAAAAACAAAGAAACGTAAAAAGCCTATCAAGGATCAGTCAAAGCCGTTACGTAAAGTACGATGCGGACAATGTTTAGAATGTCAAAAAGAACCATGTGGGGTATGTAAATTTTGTCTTGATAGTCCCAAATATGGAGGGACTGGCAAACTTAGGAAGGCGTGTCTACATCGACGCTGTTCCAATGTAAGTGTTTAATTCAATAGATTAGTATTTTGTGAATATCTAAGAACATTTTGACAACAAGTTATTATTTTTGCTACTTCTTTAGATGCAGCTCTCTAGAACTAGTTCAGTGTCATCACCTCTAACTACAGGGTCTTCCTCTTCCCTTTGTGAGCAACATCCTGCTGATAGTACCACTTCCTTAGGAGAAGAATCCCCTCTTCCACCTACGACGACACCATCTTTGTCAATTCCTAAATTCCCAAGTATCCTTCCTAAAAAAGAAGTGAATACCAATACATCAGAAATACTCGGTAACTTGGAGACAACTGTTATGGCAATGGGATATGCCGTGGGTACAGGGGATGACGACAAAGGGGATATTGATTTATCTGATATACTAAGTTCTGATGCAAATCTTTTTAGCACAGCACACGAGGTAATTTGATTATAATAGTATTTTATATAGAGGGGAGTTTTATTGTTTATACAGAGAGTTGTTGTTTATATAGAGGGGAGTTTTATTGTGGTTAAGGAAACCAAACAAATCAGCAATTGTAATTACATTAAGTGGGATTCCTGAGTTAATTATTAGTATGAATTTGTAGGGGATATGTCGCGTATATATTACAACATGTTTGACTTGTGTGGTAGTTCCCATCGTATAAATGCTCCTACTAATATTACTTACATTCACTCATAACCAAGTGTCTAGACTCATTGATCCATGTATCTTACTAGACTACTTGTCTTTTATGAAGTACGTGTACTCCTTTGTTGTTTTCTATAGCCTCATCTTCACGATCCCCTCTTATCAGCTCCTCCATCAATGTTCCCTCCTCTTTTTCTCACTTCTCCAACTTTCTCTGGTCACTCTTCACCACTCACACACACGCCCTCCCTCTCCTTTGCACACTCCTCCCCTTTAATTGACAATGATTTCCATTTGCATCTCTCAGAAGAGGTGGAGGATAACCATTGACCACACCCATTGACACATTCACTCACGCAAAAATCAATCCATTTATGAAATGCTTGTTATATTTATATTATATTTTATACATGACGTATTATATATACCACATTGAGGTATTAAAATGTACAATAATTAGTTCCTGTAAACTTTTTTTTATAAAAAATTATTTTCAACACAATTTAGAGGATCTACTATAGCCACATCCAATTCTAGAGCTGTTTGTTCCATAAGGGATTTCATACATTGTAATGATATCAACTAAATGGGGTGGAGCATAACAGGTTATATGTTGCTATGGTGACATACATCTTGGTCATTGAGGACAGCATCAATTATTCTTGCTACAGGTTTAATGGGAACACCATAGAACTTGTTTAGATAGACTTTAGCAGATACAGGATACTAGAGAGAAAGTAAGTCCATAAATTATAAATGTGTGTTAATTGATCATTTATTAAGGGGTATGAAGTGAGAGTACTTGTATATAATGGATACTGTATATTGGTTGTTCAATAGTCTTACTTTGTTTGCAAGAACTCGATCAGTGATTGAGAGAAATTGATGCATTTTCTCTCTCTTTTCTTCAGGCTCTCTCATAGCTTTGCACATCCATACAACCATCCATGGATGAAAGTTTGGAGTGACTCCACTGAATCCACTATGTGTACATAAATTATATCTTCATACATACACTACTCACTTAGCACCATTATCCAAAGCTGCTTTAAGAAACTGGATCTTGGCAGTATAAAATCTAACACAAAAAGAAAGCTGAGTCAGGTACCTTCACCTATCTCACCCTCACAGATCTCACTGACTTGTTTTTCACTCACTTTAGTTTGGTGTTTGGTACAGCTTGTATGGCCTTTATTTTCTCAATCATTAATTCTATATTCAATGATGTATCTTTGTGGAATACAAAACGATCTGATTTTGCTACCCACGTCATCATAGCTGGAGTAAGGCTCCTGTAATTAATGGATGCACAAATGGATGAATGGACATCACTCATCTGTCTTACCTGACTTTAGGTATAGGTGTTTCATAGATACCAATAGGAATGTCTCCCGTAAGATCAAGTAACTTCTGTGCATTAGCTAACCAAACGTCATCACTCTTAAAGGAACATAAAAGGGTTAATAATAACCTCTGTCACACCTCATCCATTCCAGCAATCTGGTTTGTAATGATAACCACTGCTGTCACAATTTTACCCATAGCATTCATTAACATTGCTTGATCTTCTAATGAGCCTTCAAAAGTCCCTAAGAAATGTACACAGTAAGCATAGACAAACAGATACCACTAGTACCTCCTGCAATTATAGGAACTCTACCACCTGCTTTATCCACTACACGTTGAGCTATTTTTAGCCTCTCATCATTGTTAAGCTATTATTGAAGTGGTAATATTTAAAATGAGCATCTAGTATACTCATACTTGGAACATCTCACTAGAAAGACATATTGAGAATATACCTGCTACACCTGACTGTATGTACCATTCAGTTAGTACTAGAGGATAGAGGAACAAATGGGTGGAGATGAATGGTATACTGTTAGATCAATGAGTCAATAGACTTACTATCTAATCCTTCCCAGTCAACTGATTTCCGCTCATCATCATGAAATGGTGTGATCATAGTTGGCCATACACCATCTGGAAGAGGACTTAGTTTAGAAGTCATAGCTCTTTGTCCTTTAATACAAGGAGATGAGCCACACCCACTCTTCTGCAGATACTAATTAATTAATAACTATTAATTAACTATTATCAGTGTGACCCACCCATTTTTGCTGGATATTTTTAGCGCTCTTATTATCTCAGATTAGAGTGTGAAAGGTTAGTTATAACTAAAACGTAGAACAAGTATTTACTTCAGTTCACGATAAACATGTATAGTATGTGTTTGGTATGTTCTTTCTTTCCTCCTACACAAATCTGTCCTCCATTTTGTTTTCGTTCAGGCTTTTAACACAAGATGTCTGACTCCAAGTACTTCACTACTACCAAGAAAGGTATCTAACACAGACTAATAGTCTGTACTAATCCTCTTTCTTCCTCACACAGGTGAACTAGCTGAACTACGTCTTGACCTTCAAGGTGACAAACGAGACAAGAAGAAGGAGGCTATTAAAAAGATCATAGCTAGTATGACTGTTGGTAAAGACGTCAGTTCGCTGTTTCCAGACATTGTCAATTGTATGCAGACTGATAATTTAGAACTGAAGAAGCTGGTCTACCTCTATCTCATGAATTATGCAAAATCTCAACCAGACTTAGCTATTTTAGCTGTGAATACCTTCTCCAAGGTAAGTCATGTGACTTTCATGTGATCTAGTGTCTGTTGGTATTGTAGGACTGTGAAGATCCCAATCCTTTGATTCGTGCTTTGGCTGTTAGAACAATGGGGTGTATTCGTGTTGATAAGATCACCGAATACTTGTGTGAACCGCTACGCAAATGTCTAAAGGTTTGTCCATCAAACTGTCTTTCATTTGTCCATTGTTTGCCTTTGTTTTCAGGATGAAGATCCTTATGTCCGTAAAACAGCTGCTGTTTGTGTTGCTAAGCTACATGATATTAACTCACAACTTGTAGAAGATCAGGGCTTTTTAGACTTATTAAAAGAACTGCTTTCAGACTCTGTCCCAATGGTATAATACAAAACCACACCCACTTAATTAGACACAACCCTTTGTGCAGGTGGTAGCAAATGCCGTTGCTGCTCTAGCTGAGATCAGTGAGAGTTCACCCACAGCAGCTGCTCTAGGTGATTTGGACACGTCTACCATTAATAAACTGTTGACAGCATTGAATGAGTGTACAGAGTGGGGACAAGTGTTTATCTTGGACTCACTATCCTCATATCAACCTACTGATGACAGAGAAGCTCAGAGGTAAATGCTTACTTCATTTATGTTGTTACTCTTCTCTCTCTCTCTCTCTCTCTCTCTTAGTATTTGTGAGCGAGTTACCCCTCGTCTTTCCCATGCTAATGCAGCTGTTGTGCTTTCTGCTGTTAAGGTGGGTGTGGTCATGTTGATGATGTCATTTGATGTCATCATTTGTATATAGGTGCTGATGAGAATGATGGAACTCCTCCCTCAAGACTCCACCTATCTTCAAGGCTTGACTCGAAAACTAGCTCCACCTCTTGGTAAGATTATTTTTAGTGATGTTAATATATTTTATTATTTCTATTTTTAGTGACATTGTTGTCAACTGAACCCGAGATACAATTTGTTGCTTTAAGAAATATTAACCTAATTGTTCAGAAACGGTTAGTTTTTATCTCTGAATATTTAAAATTGTTATTATTACAAATTTCTATAAAATTGTATTTTATTTCTCTCTTCCAGTCCTGAAATACTTCAAGAGGAGATCAAAGTTTTCTTTGTTAAATACAATGATCCTATTTATGTCAAACTGGAGAAGCTGGACGTAATGATTCGACTATGTACATCTCAGAACATTGCCAACATACTTTCTGAATTGAAAGAGTAAGTTAAAACAATGTTATATATTGTTACTATTTATTTTATGCACAGATATGCCACTGAAGTTGACGTGGACTTTGTACGTAAATCCGTTAGAGCTATTGGTCGTTGTGCCATTAAAGTTGAAGTTAGTATTACAGTGTTAATGTCAAATATCATTCTTTATCTCTGTAGTCTTCTGCTGAGAGGTGTGTCTCTACTCTTGTTGAACTGATACAAACTAAAGTCACCTATGTTGTACAGGAAGCCATTGTAGTTATTAAGGTATACTGACTAGTTTACTGAGTTTTACTGACTATTTTACTATATACTTTTGTTCCAGGATATTTTCCGTAAATATCCAAATCAATATGAGGGCATTATATCAACACTGTGTCAGAACTTGGACTCATTGGATGAGCCTGAAGCACGGTAAAAATATAATAATAAGTGGGCGTGGTCTTATGTTATCTATTAGAGCATCTATGATTTGGATATTGGGAGAGTATTGTGATCGTATTGATGAAGTTGAAGAGATCCTTAGTTCATTTCTAGAGGGATTTCAAGATGAAAACCCTCAAGTTGAGTACTAGATATATTTTCCATGGTAACTTTGTCCTTTTAGGTCCAGCTTCAGCTGTTGACAGCTATTGTCAAATTGTTCCTAAAGAAACCGACTACTACACAGGAACTTGTCCAACAGGTTTTGACAAAAGCCACTCAAGTAATAAGACCACACCTACTATAGTTTCATGATTATTATTTGTTTATAGGATACTGATAATCCTGATCTTCGTGATCGTGGTTACATTTATTGGCGCCTCCTCTCTACTGACCCAGCTGCTGCAAAGGTGAGTCATACCGGATCATTGACCTTTCATTTTATGATATATAGGAAGTGGTTTTAGCAGAGAAACCTGTCATATCTGAAGAGACTGATCTTTTAGAACCCTCACTTCTTGACGAGCTCCTTTGTCATATTTCTACTCTGGCTTCTGTTTATCATAAACCTCCATCAGCTTTTGTAGAAGGAAAGATTCCCGTGAGGAGGATTACATTGGAGAAACGCCCCCAACAGTAAACCACACCCTTAATATAACGATATTCATCAATGAATTATAGGTCTGCTACTGAAAGCACTGAAGAACAACCACCTGAACAAGAGGCTGCTGGAGACACGCCTCCTACAGCTTTGCAAGTGGGTGAGACTGGTGGAGGTGATTTGTTAGGCGATCTCTTATCACTTGATTTGCCAAATGAACCTAGTTATAATGCTGCACCTTCAGTTGGTAAGTGGGTGTGGCTTAGGATGTTGTGTTGATTGTGTTATTTAGGTGGTGGACTAGGTGACTTTGATCTTTTGACTAGTGATCTTGGTGGTCTTCAGGTAATGAATTTTAACTTGTCATTTTATAGAACTCTTTTTCCTTTAGCTTGGAGGACCCCTTGGAGGTGGAATGATTGGTGGTCCCCCTCTGGGTGGAGTCATTGGATTGGGTGGGGGAGATAGTCTATTTGGTCAAGGAGGTGGCATGGAATTGTTTGGAATAACGTCCGTAGCACCTGCTATACAGTCTCATGTGTATCC
The DNA here is from genome assembly GCA_963693285.1 of Xestospongia muta. Classification (NCBI taxonomy): domain Eukaryota; kingdom Metazoa; phylum Porifera; class Demospongiae; order Haplosclerida; family Petrosiidae; genus Xestospongia; species Xestospongia muta. Next base: position 8,472,713 of record OY848921.1, read on the forward strand.
AAAAGTTGTAAGTGCTGTTGTAATAAATAATCTTTAATATGAGTTTTCTATACAATTAACCACATTGGTACTTTAAATAGTAACAATTGTTACTATAAATAGTAACCATGTTACCATAAATAGTAACATCTACATGTGTAACTATATTTAATGTTTATACAGTAACCTCTGATTTTCATACTTCTTAGACTTTGTTAGATGCTTCCCGTGGTAAAGGCCTCGACATTACTGGTACTTTCGCTCGTCGCAATGGCATGATCTCTTTGGAAATGACCTTCACAAATCGTGCTCTTCAACCAATGACTGATTTTGCAATCCAATTTAACAAGAACAGGTGATGTCTAAAAGATTAAGCATTCTGAAGTTTTAATTCTTGTTTAATTTCTCTCTAGTTTTGGTCTTGTTCCAAGTGGTATTTTACAAGTGCAGTCACCATTGTACCCTAATCAATCTTATCACACTGTTCTTCCACTCAATATCAGTATGTCACTGTGTCTAATATAGTTCATCTCTCTCTTTCACACTGTGTCTAATATAGTTCATCTCTCTCTCTTTCACACTGTGTCTAATATAGTTCATCTCTCTCTTTCACACTGTGTCTAATATAGTTCATCTCTCTCTTTCACACTGTGTCTAATATAGTTCATCTCTCTCTTTCACACTGTGTCTAATATAGTTCATCTCTCTCTTTCACACTGTGTCTAATATAGTTCATCTCTCTCTTTCACACTGTGTCTAATATAGTTCATCTCTCTCTTTCACACTGTGTCTAATATAGTTCATCTCTCTCTTTCACACTGTGTCTAATATAGTTCATCTCTCTCTTTCACACTCACAGATGGACCTGTGATGGTAATGAATCCATTATATATGTTGCAAATTGCTGTAAAGAATAATATCGACGTTTTCTATTTCTCTGCAAACATAGCTCCTCATGTTCTCTTCACCGAAGATGGAAAAATGGGTGAGTATATCTATCTGGATTCTATCAGGAAATCATTTATAAATCTATTTACATGCTGTCTATATTGATGTACATTCTCTTCCTAACCATTCAGAGAAAAAGACATTCTTACAAACTTGGAAGGAAATACCTCCTACCAATGAAGTCCAAAGTACCATTGCTGATAACTCATCTGATGTAGAGGCTGTTAAAAATAAGTTGGAGGCTAATAACATTTTCACTATAGCTCAACGCTCTGTAGATGTGGGTGGGGCTACACAGGTTAGCAATACAAGCAAATAACACTAACAATTTTATGATGTTGCATACAGAATCTTCTTTACATGTCTCTCAAATTCACCAATGGAATTTGGGTATTGGCTGAACTCAAGGTTTCACAAGGCTCTCCATTTCAAGTAAGAAATAATTTTTTATCCTTATAAATAGATACATCATACCCCTTTTAATTTGAGTATCTCTTAATCTTACCTATTTAAACACAATAGCTTGCTCTAAAGACTCGTTCTACTAATGTCATTTCTGGTGTTCAAGAAGCTTTTACCAGTATCTTAAATAACTGAACTTCCACAAATGACTAGGTGCTAACTGAGTGTTTTATATATCCAGTTATCCAGTAGTCATGACAACACTAGTAGTGTTGCTAATATTTAGGTTCTTTTTTTGCTGTTAGTAATTTTTAAAGGAATTTTTTCATTCAAAAATGAAGTGAACATCTGCAAACAACAAGTCTATAGTTAATATAAATGTCCTTGTAGCTCAGTCAAATCACAAATGTCTAAGTTTTTGTAGCATACTGTGCAAGTTGTTCTGGTACTTTGCTGGGATCAGAGAGTATTGATGTTTTAACACTCAATTCTCTTAGACTGCTCATTACCACTAGAGAGAGAGATAAATATATATAATTCACTATATTTTAGTGAAGAGTCAGATCTCCTGACCTGGTCTTAATGCTGGTAGATTGCAGTGTTGTTCAAACCAGTTCAACACTGTCTGACAAAGTGCTTCAGAACTAGCCATTGACACAGTGCTATTGTACGATTCAAATAAATGCTGCAAAATGATGCTGAACTAAAGGGGTGGAGTCAAGGAGAAAAGCCACACCCACAATGTAAAATGTATCAGTATAAAAAGGATACAATCCAAAATTTGTAGTTCTGCTGTGTTCGTTGTTGTACATAGTCTTGAAATAATTGTTTGTTCTCTTCAAATCTCTTGAAGATTATTATTTCCATGATTTACGTACATTATTGAACTACATGTATGTTCTTACCTGTCTAGTAACTGGTACACCTGATGCTGGTAGCTGGTGTTGACATTGAGTGATCGCTTCATTCAAATGTTTAATTTCTCCTTTGAGTTCTTCAATTCGTCCATTTTTGGCGTCCCTTTCAGTATGTTTGAGTTGAATATGGTCTATAGCTACACGTGTATAATATAGATGTCAGTACATTAATACATGGACACACCCACATGCATAATGTAGACATCAGTACATTAATACATGGACATGTCCACATGTATAATATAGATGTCAGTACATTAATACATGGACATGCCCACATGCATAATGTGGACGTCAGTACATTAATACATGGACACACCCATATGCATAATGTAGACATCTATACATTAATACATGGACACACCCACATGCACAATGTAGACGTCAGTACATTAATACATGGACACACCCATATGCATAATGTAGACATCTGTACATTAATACATGGACACACCCACATGCACAATGTAGACATCAGTACATTAATATGTACACACTGTCTCACTTTTTTCCAGAAGAACAGCTTTACTAACTTTTCCAGATGGATATTGTGTTGGGTTGATGACCAGTGACTGCAAGTGATCAAATCCATTTTTGATACTGCCACGCCTTTTTTGTTCAGCTGTGATGTGAGACTGACGTCGCAATTCTTGGTAAATTTTTTTCTCATCTGGTGTCAAATTACGAGCATTCTTGAACTTCTTCTACAAATGAAATAGATACACAATCAGTTGAAATGGATGCACAGTGAGATAGAATGGATACATAGCAAGAGAAATAGACAAATAAATACCAAAAGTGCCGGTGAGATTCTTCCTTCAGAAGTTTCAAATGAGGTTGGGGACTTTATCCTTGGTGCAGTGGTTTCTATGGAACATAACACAATCTAGATGACCAATATCATCTACTTACCTAATGGCATCTGTGTAGAAGGAAAATCAGACATCAAGGGTCCAGTACTACTGCTACAAGCCTACACATAATGGTAATAGCTTCAATCAATAACGCTTCTTACTTACCTGAGCAGCTGCTGCCATGACAAGACGGCTTTGAAAGTCACTAACTCCTGATGCCTAAATAATACCAATGACATTAATATGATATATGGTAAATTTTACCTTAGCTAGTTGGGCAGGAGATATAAATTTTGATATTGATCCACTTGATGATGATGGCATTTTTGGACCTTGTGCTACAGTCGGTGGTTCCTGTGGAGGGGAAATTGCCTCTTTCTTTACTGAAACAGGAGGAGGGTTAGCGGACAAAGCAGTTTCACCTCCTTGTATTAAGATGGTTTTCAGTATCTGAACTGAAGCAGGATCGGAGAGAACTGATGTCAAGTTTTGTTGTTGTTGTTGAGACGGTTGGTCTGTAGACTCTGAGAGATATTGCTGTAATAATCCGAGATACTGTTTTGTGGCTATGTCTTGTTGTTTTTCTATTTCTCTAAGTTGTTCTAGCTGTTGCTGTTCAAGACGTTTCATTTGCTCTGCTATAAAATGCATGTTAGGATCAACAAACATTTCTTCTTGATTGCTTCCCTTTTCTGGTTGATTAAATTCTGGCGGTGTAGTAAATTCATTGGAAAGTTTGGGCAATGAAGAGCCCTGGGGTTGAATGGGTGTGGTTGGAAAAGTGGATTCCAAGCCATTTGGTTGCTGTGGTCTGTAGAGTGGTTGTTGGGGACCTGAATAACTGTACATTGTGGGTGGAGTCTGTTCAGGGGAGGGGTTTAAAGGTGGGTGGGGTTGAGATAAGACTTTTTCTTCTTCTAAATATTGAGTTAGTAACGAAGGGACTTTCCCTTCACTTAGTATTACTGACTCCATAGGCATTTGTGGAAAGAGTGATGGTGTAGGTGTTGTTGGATGACTAGATTGTTGCTGTTGATACATTGTTGTGGGTGTGGTTGGAGGTTCAAATTGTGTGGGTGTGGTCACAGGATTAAACTGAGAATGAGAACAAGATAAATCTGTCCTAGTATTTAACTCAGATTTTAATGGATAATTAGCAGTGGGTGGAGTCCCAAATTCCATCATGGCATCACTTTCTGATCGCACTCTCACTTCTTGTGCTTGTGGTGGGTTTAAAAAAGCTGAGGGACTCAATCCATAAATTCTATCCCCTCCTGAGTAACCTCTACCAACTTGATGAGGATATGTTAACATAGGTTGTTCCTCTTGAGGAATACTCATAGGTTTTGTGGATGAAGAGATAAAAGGAGCCTGATTCCCATACTGAGTGGTATTGGGTTGAGTCTGAGTGCACTCAAGAATAGAAGATGGCATAAAAAATGGATTATTTGCAGTGGGTTGTTGAGGGGGTGTGGCTACTGATGCTTGATAAGGAGGAATATTCATTTGAGTAGATCCAATAAAAGGCGGAAACATTACTAGAGAAAACAGTTTATAAATTATTATTCAATTTGTTCATTCATACTTTCCATTGGTTCCAGCCGGTCTAAAAACTCATCTAGAGTTGGGTTTAACATGTCAAGATTAGGCTGCATCATTTCTGTAGAGTCAACCAAAGGTCTCATATATGACCTCTCATCTCCTGGGCGTGGCAAGGCAAAAAAGGACTCAGAAAAATCTATCGGCAAAAAAAGATTAAATTACTTTATCGACTGATAATCAATGCAATTATACCATACAAGGTAAGGGTCAGTCATACTGTATATAGTCCATACCTTCTAGTCCTTTAAGCACACTGCCAATTCTAAAGGGAATAAATGACATTGTAAATAATATGATGCAATAGTATTATTAGTACTTGTTAATGTTCACTAAGTCTACTTGCATCGCTTGTGCACTATTGTCTGTCTGTCGTTCTTGTTGCTACAAGATAAAGCCACAAAATAGGTATTATTTGTTAAAGAAAGAGCTTACTGATGAGCCATTGAGAACAAAAGAAGACGTCGCTGCACCACTAGGCATACGTCTGATATCAGACCATTGCTATAAAAATGAAAGCTATGTTCTCAACTTTTTTGATACACACAGTAAGAGAAATGATGCCTTTACATTTAATATTAAGTGTAAACTTTAGTGTACTTTGACAGCTGCTTATGAATTATTAATGAGATGGAAAATAATTTCCTTACATGTTTCTTTTTATAGAAGAGCCGCCATTTTCGATATTCATTAGCCACTGCTTGTCTAGTTCGTTTCCAGTATTTACCTTCAATAATCACAGCCTAAAAAGACTCATTAAAATAAGATTAGAGAGGCAATGGTTGTCCTTACCTGTGGGTAACGATGCGACTCCATATCTACTTCAGGGTCAATGACAAATTGACAAAACAATGGCTTCCTCCCTTTTTGAACTGAAGAGAAAGAAGTAAAACGATCACAATACTTATCTCTACTTACATTGTATATGCCAAGATCGCCATATTCCATTGCTAAGTCTAATTTGATCCTTTTTTAACAGTTCCATGTGACGATAGTGCTTCCATTGTGGGTTGCCAAGGATACCGCTGTGAAGAACATGAAACACATAGGCTTACATTTTAGATGTAAGTTAATTCATACCTGCACTCTACTGTTAGTTTCTGAAACAAATTCGCTAAAGACAGGTCAAGATCAATGGTACTGCTATCTCGAAGTCCAAACATGAAACTCTTCGAGTATCGCGAGAAGTCGTAGCCTCTCAAATAACCTCTTGGTGTCGTCTCCATTACTTTACCTAACAAAGACTGCCACCAGATGAGCCAGATGATGAAGAAGAGGCGCAGTATTTTGAAAAATGGACTACAAGTTTAAAAAGACTCTCGTCCATTGCACCATAAAAAGGGAAAAAGCACACCTTCTAATAACTCGCAGGGTGTGGCTACAGAGCGTAATTGACCACACCCACAAGATTTGTCCTACTTTGGGGAATCAAGAAGCCGTTATATATTCTATGATATCATTGTAGAGTTGGATCATGCCTAAACAACTCAATGTTAATGTTACCACAATGGATGCTGTTCTAGAGTTTTCTATTGAGGTATGCCCACTGATCATTGCATGAATATTCTCCTTACACTCAATTCTTGCATATTATGAACTAAAATACTTTGTGGTGTTTTGTGATAATTATCATAAGAGTTATCTATTAATCCATCTATATTGTATATACATGTGGTCTCATCACTACAGGCAAAAGCCACAGGAAAACAACTCTTTGATCTAGTCACTCGTACCCTCGGCCTTAGGGAAGTGTGGTATTTTGGACTCATGTATACTGATGCCAAAGAATTCACCACTTGGTTACGTTACGACAAAAAGGTTTGTCCATTGTTGTAATTGACCATATAAGGAATTTGTTATTATTGTTATTAGATTACTGAACAAGGTGTTACAAAAGATTCGATAGTTAACTTCCAATTCCGACCTAAGTTTTATCCAGAAGATGTGGGAGATTTAGTAATGGAAGTCACACTGCGTCTGTTTTACTTACATGTAACAATGGATGAATGAATGAATAGATGGATGGATAGATGAATTGGTAATGTTAATAGATAGTTCATCATTCTTTTTTAAATCCAGACCAAAGATGACATTTTAAAAGAAAAGATTTTCTGTTCTCCAGAAGCCTCATTTCTCTTAGCATCATATTCACTACAAGCCGAGGTAAAGAGTCTTTTAATACATCATTGTGTTACTATTGTCTTTAGTATGGGCCTTATGAGGAAGATGTTCATGTCCCAGGATTTCTAGCCAATCAAACACTTTTGCCACAACGTGTAAGGTGACATTATATGATGTAATATAATGTCATAATTTTACCGTAGGTGATTGAACAGTTTGATCTGACGACAGAACAATGGGAAGTTCAAATTATTGATTGGTGGTCAAAATATAACAATATGTTGAGGTAAAATATAGTTTATTCTTGAAAGTAATTGATGTACCTTTTAAGGAGTGAAGCACAGCTAGAATACTTAAAGATTGCTCAAGACTTAGATATGTATGGTATCAGTTACTATGAGATAACGGTGAGATCAGCATTAAATTTGATTAATGCTAGTATTAAAATAAACCAGTTTAAATGCGTTGACTTTGTTCATTTAATATCAACCCTGATCATTGTATTAACTCTGCTAGTATTGAGATATGTTAATTGTAATCATCGTAATGTCATGTTAGCATTAACTCTGATCACAAATGTTAACATGATGTTCATAATTTTACAGAACAAGAAGGGCACTCAATTGTGGTTAGGAGTGGATGCATTTGGTCTCAATATCTATAATCATGATAACAGAATATCTCCTAAAATCTCTTTTCCCTGGGGAGAAATACGTAATGTAGAATACCATGGAAAGAAAGTAATCAGAGGATAGGACGAAGGACATTTTTACTATTTTTATTTTATTTAGTTTTGTATAATGCCAGAAGACAAAAGCTCACCAGATTTTGTGTTCTATGTTTCAAAAACTAAGATATCTGATTTGGTAAGTTATCACAATAATATCTCTATCACAATATTGTTCTGTCCTGGAATGAACAATGGTACGAACCACTACAAATAAAGTGTATTCATAACAACAGCAGCTGTTTGTTAGTTTATTTATTTCTTATCAATGACTCCAAGCTATTATGTGGTCTATTGTTATGTCCAGTCAATATGACTAACCTCACACTCCTCCATAAACAGAGTGGCTGTCTATATAAGAGAGACAGAAACTCAAACTATAGCAAAGAATTATCTTTGCAGATATAGTCTTATCTTTTTTGGTCCATAGATAATGCAGTTGTGTGTCGGGAATCACGATCTTTACCTGAAGAGAAGGAAAGTTGATACAATGGAGATTCAGCAAATGAAAGCTCATGCTAAAGAAGAGAAATTGAGAAAAATGGTCAGTCACTTTTTACTTATTGTGGCAAGTACTGCATTTATAGAGTGAACGAGACAAGTTTGAAAGTGAGAAAGCTGCTCGACTTCAGCTGGAAAGAGAGAAGAAAGAGTTGGAAGACAGGTTAAGAGAGATGGCCGAGGAAACACAAAGAGCTTACCAAGCAAAGGTATGTTGTCATTGGAGAATAAACCTGTTCATTTGTTAGTAATCACAAATTAGTTAGAGGCAGACAAACGTGTCCAAATCTTAGAGGAAAGAGTTAAAATTGCCGAAGAACAGACGCACACACTCACTAGAAAGAAACTGGAAACTGAGGCCGAGATACAGCGTGCTAGAGCCTCTGTTATTAGGGTAAGTAATCATACACTTTATTATTATAACACTAACGCTTTAAATCATTTCAGAGCGAAGAAGAAAAATTAGCAATGAAGAAGAAAGTGTTAAAAGCTGAAGAGCAGGCAGCCACACTGTTGATGACTTCACAAAAGAAACAAGAAGAGGCAGCAGAATTAAGAAAGAAATTAGAGAGAGCTCAAGTTATTGATCATTATCAGCAACCACCTATTATTGTTCCAATTACCACGACAACAGAGGCTACTCCAGTAAGTAATTAAACATAAGATTTGTGTACTCTTTGAACGTCTCTCAGTTGTCATCAGAACATGGAGCTGTAGGAGGTATGGTAGATCTCATGATGTCACATGATCATCCAATAAGCAATGGAGAAATGAGTCTTGATGCAGACGATATTGCTAGACAACTTGAGAAAGAAAACCAAGACTATTTGGAGCAGAGTAGATATTTGTCAGAAAAGCTATCAGCTCTTCAAAGTGAAATGGAGGACTTGAGGTTAGAGGAAAAAGGAGACATAAAAAGACGTAGCACCGATGTTCCTCAAGGGGAACAGCTACATGCTACAGTAGTAAGACAATGTAGTCACAAACAAACGGCATATGACAAGGTATGTAGCACTGATCACATGACGGATCACATGATACCCAGTATGATGTCACAATTTTTCTTCCTATAGAGTAAATCTGGAACAACCAAATCAAGAATAGCATTCTTTGAGGAACTATAGACTAGACTATTATAACACACCAATCATCGACAATCTATTATGACTAATACAATCTTTTTTAATAATAATTGGATATCCTTATTCACAATAAGTGAACATCAAAATATTTATAAGTGCAGAATAATATAACAAATATCATAAATCCAGAAATATAGTACATATCATAATGATAAGTGCACGAAATTATATTGGTGTTGTGTGGTGTGGACAACGCACAAAATATACTACATGTTGTAATACTACTACATTATTGCTCACGCTTTGATACTGATAAATGTCTTAATGTTTGATCACAGACTTGTAGAACATGTGACAGACATTGCTCCTCTTCTGGTATGGATGGACGCACACTCACGCATTTTAAGAATTTATGTTTGGTATCCCAGGTACCCATAACACTAAAACAAGCAAATTTAAATATCTTAAGATACTACTACTTTATGATACAGTAAAATTAAATTGAGTATCTAGGTAAAATACAAAATTACGTCTTTACCGATATGATTTTCCTCTTACTAAATGCGGCAATTTACGATCCTAATTTTAATAATAATAATAATAAAATACAAATTATAGTGTTAGTGAACTGGGACTTACAATCTCCCAGAAACAGCACCTTTTAAAAATAACAAATTAATGTAATTTATTATAATTATAGAGACTAACTTAATTGTTCCATCTGACGTCTTCATAAGAAACCTTTTGCTCCCAAATTCTCCATGTGACACTTGTGAATTAACTATTCCTGTTAACGTAAAATATATTAATCATATCAAAAATTGCAGGGCTTACCAAATACTTCAAAAATTAAATGCATTTGATGTGAGAGTTGTACCCATTGCTCTAAGCTCTGTGCTGTAACAGTAATAACTCGAGTTTGTTGTCTAAATCTATCAGAGTTCTTTGCTCTTGTTTGTTGTATTTCTCTTGTTTTAACATCTCCTGACTATCAATATTTAGTGGATGTGAACTTGGCATTTAATGATTATAATACCTTAGCAAAATTGAAGGTAGGTTTACTATAAGAAGATCGAGATTGTGAGGATATTGGAAGAGTAAAAGTTGAGGAGTGAGGCTGCCAGGAGTGACCACTGGTTGTAGGTTGGTTCTCCTGATTGAGTAGTTGACTTGGTTTATATCTAGAGTGGAAAGATCAAATGTTATTATTTACAATTTCAACTAACCCAGATGTTTGATAATATTTTGAGTTTGTTGTGTTGACATGATGATTGCTGTATGATGCAGTCTGTACTGTTCTCTTCCATGATGGAGTAGGTCCTTGATAAGTGGATGGTGTTGCAGTCTCTTCTCTTATGATATTATTTGGATGTGTGTATAAAGCTTGTCTTGGTCGTTTACTTTGACTACTGAATATAGGGAATGGAGCTAAAGAAAACATTAAATATTTTTTGTTGAGATTAATAAGCTATTACTTACCTACTGTTCTTTTCTGCATAATGAGGAAAAATATGAAGAGACAATCTTACAAAGTTGGATCTTCAAAATCTCGCCGTACTCCAAAGAGCATGCAATCTTTTTTGCAAGGGCTGCAATTTAGTTGCTAAGCAACCTGATAATAATAATAATAATAATAATTATTATTATTATTATTGAATATACACGTAAAAATAATAATTATTATAATAATAATTTTATTTAGTATTTTACAGAACTTCTATGCATTATAACCAATCATGTCTGAATGATGTAAAACATTTGATTTTGTATCAAAAATTCTCTGGAACATGTAATGTCATTTGTTGATTGATTTCTGCCAGCATTTGTTGAGCTTGACTTAAGCGTTTTTCATGTAATTGTATTTTGTACTTTGATAATATTCTGGATTGATATACGATAACTGGGATTCCACATAATGAGAGAATTACAAGAATCAATACTGTTGCCGTGGCTGCATGTAAGTTATCTGGTGAGGAATCATGTGCTGGGTAAAACTTGACAAAAGCTACAAAAATGATCTCCACTAAAAAGAATATTATACCGACTATGTTTGATAGAATCCAGCACAATTGGACAGTAAAACTTTTAGCAATTTTGAGGGCAGAGCTGTATAATGCCGGATTTGATAGGTCACCAACAGCTTCGAGTTCTGGCAGAATGAATGTAGCTAACATTAATGAGAACAGATGCAAAAATATAAGAACAGCTGTATGAATAGCAAATGGAATCAGCAATGCTGGTGGTGTATTGGTGTTTATTTCTATTTCAACCAAACCAACCTATATGAAGATACACAACAATATATTATAGCTATATATAGTAACTACCAGTAGTTAGTTACCAAAGCAAATCCTGCCAGTAATGTAGAACTTCTGATGGATGATTTTAGTTTAGATTTACTAAGCATCAATACATGTAGTTCATATTCTACATCAGTGGGAGCAGCCATCTTGAAAGACAACAACAAATCAATTAGTAGGAGGAGCCACTATTAGGAAATGATACCATGTATTATGATATGCTACTAAATAGGTATCAATGATGAAATCTTTTGTGAATTATGGTGGCTCTGAAAAGAACCGGTTTGAAAGAAAAAAAGGGAAAAGAAAGAATTTAAGCTCTCTCTCCCCGGATACGGCGAGCCAGCTGGATATCTTTGGGCATGATGGTCACCCTCTTGGCATGAATGGCACACAAGTTGGTATCCTCAAAAAGTCCAACAAGATAAGCCTCACTGGCTTCTTGGAGGGCAGCTACAGCAGAGCTCTGGAATCGGAGATCGGTTTTGAAGTCTTGAGCAATCTCTCGCACCAACCTTTGGAAAGGTAGTTTACGGATGAGAAGTTCAGTGGACTTCTGGTAACGACGGATCTCACGGAGAGCAACAGTACCAGGCCTGTAACGATGGGGTTTCTTGACACCACCAGTAGCAGGGGCACTCTTACGAGCAGCTTTGGTTGCTAGTTGTTTTCGGGGAGCCTTTCCTCCTGTAGATTTACGGGCTGTTTGTTTGGTACGGGCCATTGTAGATTAATAACTTGTTGTTCTGAAGATGTCTTGAAGTTCTGTTCACTTGTGTTCTGGTTTCTGAAGTTGAATGCTCCTTTTATGCTTTCAAAAAACCGCGCTTTTGCAAATATATGTCACATGATGCACAGTTTTTGCACACTCAGCATTTGTTATAAGGTGGAGTCACCAGTGATCCTCTAGCTAGCATAGATCTAAATAACAGGGCGTGGTCTTCAATTCACAAATCTGTAATCCAACTTCCACCTGTTTTTTGGCCAGAACCAATGGAAATCCAAACAATACTAGCAGTAAGAAAATCAGGTGGAAAATATTTGCTGGTAGAGGATCCTGACAGCAACATTCTTCATCTTCCAGCTCAGTCAGTTTCGACTCATTCTCAATTGGATGCTATCCAGACAGCACAGTCATTACTTGATGAGGTTACTTATAAACTAATCAATTTATAACTAATGCAATATATATCATAGGTATTATGTGTCGCAGCTAAAATAAAAGGACTCTTGAAGGTCATTCAACGTAACCCCAGCCCCGGAGCTGTCACTGCACCTACTATTTCCATTGTTTTAGTTGCAGATGAAATCAAAGGAAAAACAGAATTATCAGCTTCTCGCTTAGTACATCACTGGTTATCTGGTCCTGAAATACGTGAAGAGGGCAATGATGTTGATCATTTATGTCAAGGCATTATAAGTCAACTAGAAGCTAATGCAACAATATACCCTATAGAATTAATTGAAAGCGTGGATAAATATGGTATCCGTCGTATTAAAGGAAATTTAGAGAAACAAATGTTAGAGGAAGCTAGTTATGGAGAATATGGTAATAAAGGCTGTGTGTGTGTGTGTGATTTTATTTTTTGTATTTTTTTCCTTTTTCTGTAGAGTTGGATCAGATTAAGGAAGAGTTTGTTAGTATATGCGGCTCACCGAGTGCTGTGATTAATTTAGAAGAGTTTACCGGATTAATTACCAAACTAGGAATGCCAGAAACTCAGTGTAAAGATTGTTTCAGGTAAAGTAACAACAGTTTCCTTAATAGTTTTTATTATGTGGTTTACTGAGAATTTGTATCAATGATAAAAAATTCTCCCCTAGATTATAGGGTATTTTTGTGACATATAGAAATAGTTTCATACTTCATTTCCTACTCAGAGCTCTTCATACAAGTATTTTGTGTTCAGGACTCACACTAGATGAATTACAAATTGGTCTGTGTGCATTAGATCCAGCCACACCCCACGGAGCTATACCTGGTCAAATACGTTGTCAGTTCATATTTCGTTTTTATAACACAACAGGGAATGGAAGTTTATTATATACAGAGTTTGAGTGAGTCTATAAAGTGTATGATTTATCGTTAGTAACACATGTGGTTGTAACACTCATTAGTATATATACTCTATATTGACAACCTGTAGTAATCATCCTTGATAACATAAAGTGATGTTGTGATAACATCCTGTATGATAGTATCGTTTGTTACTAGGAATATGTATCGAGATATCTGTGCACAGAAGAAATCATCTATTTCTACTAGTGAATTTGAACTGTGTGTAGCTGAAAACTGGAAGTAAGTTTTGATGTAAATTTTAGTACATCTCTCTCTCCCTCCCTCCCTCTCCCTCTCCCTCTCCCTCCCTCTCTCTCTCTCTCTCTCTCTCTCTCTCTCTCTCTCTCTCTCTCTCTAGAAACTTTGGTGTGCTCCCAAGTCAAGGACTTTCAATGAATAAATTTTTAACAGTAGTTGGTCAGCTCAAGTTTCGCGGAACATCAGTTTTATTTCGACTTCCACAAAGTCCTATTAAGCATCAAAGTGATCCCTATAGTAACCCTAATCGTCCTTCTTGCCCCTCCCCCTGCCCCTCCCCTGTACCTATGAGGATCACTCCACGAATAAAAGTCGAAGGGACTAATGAGGAACTAAAGGATGCTGACAGTAGTGACGATGAGAAAATGGAGGTGTCAGAACCAGCTAATTTACGTGAGCTTTGTTTCATGTTTACATTCTCTATTTGTTATTCTTTCAATACTGTGACACAACAATGTATACTATTCTGCTTTGTTATCATAAAGTAATATTTATTGTTTTTGTGCAGATAAATATCATCGTTATTCGGACTCGTTTAAAATGTCACCTTACATGCAAGACAATGGAAAAAGTCAATCTGATGGCTTCACTATAGCTACCCACTCTGTAAAGGTATTGCATGTTATCTTGGTGGCTCATACAATTAAGTATTTCTCTCTTTAACATCAGGTTCGTCGTAGTGGTGCACTAGCTGATGTAACTACACTGTGGGAGTTGGTTGGGACAGAAGCCGTGTCTGGCAGTGTAGAGGAGATATTAGAACAACATAAGCCCTCTTTTGATCGACTTCCTTCAATCAGAGCTTTCGATAAGGTAGATAAAATTTAACAATATAATTTTAATTTTGTATTCAAAATAATATTGTAGACATCAAAATCTAATGAAATGCTATCCGGTCTTCGTTATTTTGAGCATATGCTACGAGATGATGGGCGTGGCAAACCTAAGGGAGGTCTTTCATGGGGAGCAATCGATATGGCATCGGTAGCACGTTGTTTTATTACAATATGTTCACAGGCGGTGGATATATTTGCTAGTGAGCAGAGACTTTTACATCTTAATTCACCTTGTTATGTACTAGGTATGTATATATGTGATAGATCAATACTTTATTGTCTGTTGTTTATAGGTGATTTACATGGTAATTTTCATGATTTAATATGTTTTGAGAAAGTGCTGTGGCGTATGGGTCCAGTTTTGACACCAGCTTCATTTTTGTTTCTAGGAGATTATGTCGACAGAGGAGAACATGGTTTTGAGGTAAAGGAATGAGAAACTTGAGTGATATTACTATTTCTTTTTTAGGTCATTTCTTATCTTTTTGCTCAAAAATTATTGATGCCTTCTAAATTTTTACTGATTCGTGGAAACCACGAGATTCGTAGTGTCCAAGAATCTTTTACATACAAAATGTAAAATGGTCTCCTTTTTCTTTATAATATGTTTGTTTTCTTAGTGAGTGTCATGAGAAATTTGGTCCTGAATTGGGAGAACAGGTCTGGGAAGCAACAAATACTGTTTTTGACGCTATGCCTATAGCAGCTGTCATTGATGAGAAAGTATGCATCCATTGTAACTACTGTGTATCCATTTTGTTGGTATTCATCCATTTGTATGTAATTGTCATTATGTGTATCCATTTCTGGTATTATTTTTAATCTATATTTTAAGATTTTTTGTGTTCACGGAGGGATCCCTCATCCAGCACATGGTGGTGGTTTTTTATCTGCAATTAATGAGATACCATCTCATCTACCTAACCCTGTTGATGACTCTCCTTTAGCATGGGATATCATGTGGAATGACCCAGTCAGGTAGGCCATTTCCTGACAAATTATGTTGTTAGATCATCTGTTTGTTCAGGAAAGAGGAAGAAGAACAAGACGAATCTTTGAAACAGGAACTATTAGCTAATGACGGTTTTGTGGATAATGACTCTAGAGGCACCGCCCACATGTTTAGGTATTTAATTAATGCTCATTTTTCTTTTTACTTGTTTTCTTTTTTTTAGTTCTGATGCTTTAAATAATTTCTTACAAAGGAATAATTTATCTCATGTTATACGTGCACATGAAGTAAAAGAAGCAGGATTTCAAGTAACTATGCCTTTAGTTTAATCACAAATTTTATCTTATTCTATTACAGTTACAACAAAATGGCCGACTTCTTACAGTATTCTCATCCTCTCATTATTGCGGGTCAAGTAATGAAGCCGCCTGTGTTTTAGTAGATAACAAAAAAATAAGAACAATTCGATTAGACACCCGCTCTTAAACTTTACTTCTAATTAATGTAACGTAATACTACTTATTGCTGGTGTATAAGCTCTTAATGTTTGTAACGTTAATGCATTATCCCTTCCTATTTCGTAATACCGTATTTTCTATTTATACGACAACAAACACGAGTTGAAATTTGAAGGCTAAGAAAATGGCTACCTCAAAGAAAAAAGAAGAATGCATTTCCACACCTGTGCAGCTATCTACAGAGTGGTTAGAACTAGAAAGCGACCCAGGCTTGTTTACATTACTTTTGCAAGATTTTGGTGTCCGTGGAGTAAAAGTGGAAGAAATCTACGACGTCACACAGACGTTCCAAGATCGTGTTTATGGTTTTGTGTTTCTGTTTCAATGGACAGAAAGACGAGCACGTAAGAAGTCCCTGATGAGCGATGATTGCTACGTCACTGAGCCGTCAGTCTTAGGAAACATGTTCTTTGCTCATCAAGTGGTTATTAATTCATGTGCCACTCATGCTCTTTTGAGTATTCTACTTAACTGTAAACAAGACAGTAGACTTGATTTGGGTCCCACATTACCACAACTGAAACAATTCTGTCAGAATCTTGATCCAGAGACAAGAGGCTATGCAATTGGTAATATGCCAGATTTAGCAGCTGCACACAACAAGTATGCCAAACCAGATGTACCAATTCCAACTCCTCCCCCTTCTAAACGAGGTGCTGTCATGTCATCGGCAGCTGCTTTTCTTCCAGACACATATCATTTCGTTAGTTATGTTCCAATTGGTGACAGATTATTTGAATTAGACGGACTAAAAGAGTGGCCAATTGATCATGGTCCGTGGGCGGAGACAGAGGCCTGGACAGACTTGTTTAAACGAGTTATAACAAGACGTCTAAATGAAGGAGAAGGAATTCAATTTAATTTAATGGCATTAATACCTGACCCATTACCCAAATTATCTGAAGAATTAAAACTACTACAATCAAAAGAGAAAGAATTATTAGAAACCACTTATGATTTAGCACATGACCAAGTTATCCAGTGTCACCATAAAGAAAAACTCCAATCTAGCAGTGACATGCCCCGCCCACAAAATGGGGAGTGGTCAAACACTGACGACTTACAAAAAGAGATAAGAACTTTATTAGAAACTTTGTCACACAGTATGGAAGACCCAACAAGGGACAAAACTGTATCTCCACATGAAGAAGACAACAATGTCCAGCTAACACATGCTATTGAAGCCGTTCAAAGCAACAGAAAACTCTTAGAAGATTGTAAAAAAGCTTATCTTGAGGAATTAGAAACACGAAGTAGATACCGAGTGGAAGCTGAGAGGAGAACACATGACTATGATCGTTTTTTTAGTGAATATTTCAAAGCATTAGCAAGTAATCATTTATTACCACAGAGAATGTTAGAACAAAAAAGGTCAAGCACTAGTAAACGAGGCAGGAAACCCACTTCATCCACTGGTGGAAAAGGCAAAAAACTTAATCACCAAAAATCTAAGACTACGTTAACAAATGGTCCTTCTTCCTAACTCCATTCTCCTCTCACTCCAAACATGATTTCTATTCTGATGATACAATCGACCACTTCAATTGTATAATAATATTATTATCGTTACTTTTGCATTATTTTCTTTGTGTAAAATAAACACCATCTCTGTTACTATTAATAGATTACTAGATGACGTCATCACTATAATTAGCATGTTGCAAGACCTAAAATTATTCCCAAATTATTTAAACTATTTTACAAATATAAGTATTGTAAATAATGGTCCCTAAACTTCTAATCCTTATTTAGTAAACAAGACAGATTCAATTAATAATACACATCTCATTTACTACAATGCATAAATATACATTATATTACTTAATATAAAAAGAACTTATTTATGAACTAACCTTATAACTTTGTCCCATAATCCTTGTTCTAGTATCGTTTATGTAGTAGTATTAACAGATACACCTCGTCTATTTATAACTCCACTGAAACTTTGGGAGGTGGTCTGTACTGCAAACGAATTGACTGCTTAGTCATCCATTACAAAATCACAATCTTATTTTAAACGGGACTTCCATTCTAGTAGGTACACTGTTACATTGCAATACGATGTGATATAGATCGATATAGTATAAAGAAAAGATGTCTAAAGCTTCTTCCTATGCAAACAACAATTGCAGATTCAGTCGCCATAATCTGATTTCAGTAAATTTCCGTATCACAACAACATATGGAAATATAGGTTGCCATGGTGACCAGTACACAAGACAGCAATAATGGAGATTGAGGATAAAGACGACCAAGAAAGCCTAGATAGCCAGCACATGGAGACCCCAGCATGTCTGAATTGGACTGTTGAAGATGTTGGAGAATGGATTGTTTCTTTAGGATTCCCTCAATACAAGGTATATTAATTCTCATAATTATTATGTTTTTATATATTGTTTTTGTAGATGTGTTTTATTAGTAATTTAGTGACAGGTCGTAAATTAATATGGGTCAATTCTTCAACATTACCAAGGCTGGGTATCACAGACTGGAACCACATTCAGGTAATCACAGTATATTTCAGTATATCTCAGTATATTTACTGTATACTTCAGCATATTACAAGTCAATTACGTGATCTACTCCATATTGAAAAACCATACTGGAATAGAAGTATTACTCTTCCCTATCGATGTGATATGGGTGTGTTCTTAGAACAAAAAAGTCAAACTGGACAATACGGAGATCAACTAAAATTTGAGCCTTTCAAAAATGAAACAAACTTTAATTAATTTATTAATTAAGGGTTTATTAATTTTAGTTACATAATGAATTTGTAAATATTTTTCAGATTTCATGTCAGATGTTTAGTATACAGAAAGAGAGAATGCTTTATAACCAAAATGAGTGAAAATATCAATATTTGCCGAATCTCCACTTACAGCAAGTACCTGGACAAACCAGAAAACTTGTATAATAAACTAGAATAACCAATTTATAAATGTCTCATGCTACAAGTTAATAGAATTGCAATAAATATCAGACGGTAATTGTCTGACATTGTCCTCAGACCCAGATTTATCCCCAGACTCATACTCATTGTTATTGGTCTGAGATTACTAACCTCATATTGTTGATTGCTAGTGTTATGTGCAATGGAAAGAATGTGTGAGAGAGAAGTTGAAGGAACAGCCATTATAGATTCACCATTCATTGTCCAATGACGTACTATACTTTCAGAACCCCCAGTAATTATCTAATAATAACTTCATTAATATGACATAAAGGAGTAACCATGACAACAGACCTGTCCACCAGTAAACATAGTTGTTTGGGTTGTGACTTTCTCTGGGACATCCATTACAACAGTTTTAATGTATGAATCTAATTTATATAAAGTGGGTGGAGTTGAGCCGCCCATCAGCTGAAAAATATGAAAGTAATAATTGTGACTTTGTAATTAAAACTTACCATCCATTCTCCACTATTATCAACAGATACACTCCCTACCCAACGTTCTGATTTACTCTGCCCCTGTAATGATTACTAATAAATAATTAATACTAAAGTTTAAAATACCTTTCTAGCACAATTAATACTATAAATGGGCTCTTGAGATTGAGAAGGGTCTGAAACACATCACAGATATTAGGGTCCCATACAAAAAAGTGCACATACCCCATACTTTAACAGTACCATCCTCAGACCCAGACAAAAATTGGTTGGTGCCGGGTCTGAGACTGAGACTATGGACATATTGTGAATGACCAGTATAAACAGCCTGCAATGACATCATTCAAACGTTACTATTTTAAGCATATGTACACAACGTGACCTTCACAGATTCAGTAACTAGATCCCAACAGAAAATAGCTGATCCACAAGCTATATATAAAGTGTTAGTCTAAAAGGAAAAAAGTAAATACTTTAGAATTATACATAATATATTCTTTTTAGTGACCTTTTTATCAATAACAATATCATTGACATCTAGAAAACCACTAGATCTATTATATATAATAATATTATAAATTAGAGTGTCAATATGTATTAGAACTTACTGACTTGATGGAGGAATAAAATGAAAAATGGGAGTTAATTCCTCTGAACTCTAAATGAATGTACTACAACTAAAGACATTATTATTAGACACCTTTTGTGTGATTGTTTTCCAGCTCCACCCCTTTATTCCGTTAGTCCCACCTGTAAAGAGAAGACTGTCGTTCGATGCAAGGCAGTATAAAGGTCCAGTATCACCTATGAGTCATAATGACATCATTGCAATGTCTCTATAAATAGCATTTGTACCTCTCCATTTGTTTATAAATTTTTGAGTTAAACCAACAGCTGTTGGATCAAGTGCTTTACTGATACTGTATATGTGTGTGTGTGTGAGAGAGAGAGAGAGAGAGAGAGAGAGAGAGAGAGATTGAGAACTTAACACTACAGTCGATCAATATTAACCTGAACATTGTGATGAAGCCATAATTGTCACAAGCAGCCAAAAATTTACCACAAGGAGAGAATTGAAGATCATATACAAATGTATAAAACTTTTCTAAGTAATTTGCTTCCTGAAAAGAAAAGGAATGAAAAATAAAAACAACTACAATTCACCATTGTTCCACGTGCTCCTGATCACAGTCATCACACCAGCTCCGCCCACTTTTCGAAGAGGTCACTTTAGTTATAGTTTAGATGGCTTGCAGATTTCAACGTTTGGTTGCAATGACTGCAACAACTCTCAGAAATGGTATTTCAATATTCCATTCATTGCATTATCTATTAATTTGTAAACTTTATTACAGGGTCCTGTCGTAATTACTCTACTAAACGAGGATTAGTGGAACGTCTGGAAGCAGGCGAAAATATCCTATGTGCTGAGGGATACCTCTTAGCATTATCACGACGAGGTTATATAGCACATGGTGTTTGGGTGCCTGAATTTCTGTTGGAACAACCTGAAGTATTGAAGAGTGTCCATTACGAAATGGCACATGCTGGATCTGATGTCATGGAAGCATTTCAGGTACAGATCAAAGGAATGCAATTATTAATATTAATAATATCATTGATGAATATATTGAAGTGAAAAATAACACAGTAGATTTTACTTGCCTTGCATTCATTTGTGATTTCTACCTCTAATAAGTGTCGTTGTATTATTCATATTATTCATTAAATGATGTAATTATTACTAATTAATACCTAAAACAATAGATAATTAGTTATGGTATTGTCAAAGACCATTCGACTTCAATCTTAGCAACATAATTATTATTAATGATTTATAATATATATGATTTTGTTGGTCAGCAGCTTTCATCCCTTTACTTTCTTTAACCTATCTATATAATGTATTATACAATGTATATATATCATAGCTATATAATGTATTATACAATGTATATATATCACAGCTATATAATGTATTATACTATGTATATATATCACAGCTATATAAAGTATTATACTATGTATATATATCACAGCTATATAATGTATTATACAATGTATATATATCACAGCTATATAATGTATTATACTATGTATATATATCACAGCTATATAATGTATTATACAGTGTATATATATCACAGCTATATAATGTATTATACAATGTATATATATCACAGTTATATAATGTATTATACTATGTATATATATCACAGCTATATAATGTATTATACAATGTATATATATCACAGCTATATAATGCCCTTATTATACTGTATATCTTCAGTATTATACTCATCGTGAGAAGATGCGTCAAATTGGTCGTGAAGAAGATTTAGAAAAGATAAATCGAGAGGCCCTTAAGATTGCTCGGGAAGTAGCGGAAGAAAAAGGTCTATTGTTTGCAGGTGGTACATGCAACACTAACATATATAAAAAAGGAGAAACAGAAGATCGTGTCCGAGCCATGTTTGATGAACAAGTACGTTGGAGTAAAGAAGAAGGTGCTGACTATGTGATTGCTGAAACAATTCCCTCGCTAGGAGAAGCTAAAATAGCACTAGATGTTATTAAAAATTACTCTCTTCCAGCTGTGATCACACTGACTGTCATGAACAGAGCTCTTGATGGTACCTTAAAAACACTTGATGGAGTTCCATTGGGTAAAGCCTGTCGAGAACTATTGGACGATGGTGCGACTTTGGTAGGTGTAAACTGTACTCGTGGTCCTGAAATGACGTTAGAGTTAGTTGAAGATATTGTTAAAGATTGTCCTCCAGAACGTGTTTGTGCTCTGCCAATAGCATATCGGACAACTAAAGAAGAACCAACTTTCTTTTCTCTTACTGATCATGTTTGTCCTGCTAATAATCCTGTCTACCCTCGAGGTATGGAGCCATTTTGCGTCTCTCCAGCAGAGATAAAAGAGTTCACTGAGAGATGTCTTGATCTTGGCTTGAAATACTTAGGTATTTGTTGTGGGAACTCAGGTGAACTGACGCGTACAATGGCTGAAGCAATGGGTAGGAAACCACCAGCTAGTAAATATCTTGATCCTAATAATTTTGGACTAAAGTCTTATTTTGAGAAAAAATTCCCTTAAAATGACATATTAAAACTTTGTAATCAATCTATCATTGTTAGTTTGGAATTTTCTTATTGTATTACATGAGTTATTATAAAGTTGAATAAGTATTAATCTTATAGTAATTAGAGTTTATTTAGGAGAATATTCTTAAATTAAAGCACATTTATTATCACAAAGAGGATAACTTAAATGTACAATACATAGTATTAATAAATAATAAAATTAAAATGGTATATAGTGGTTAAAAAGCATCAAAGGGTTTACAAAAGCAGCATATAGTAAAAATACCAGTTTAATGTTAAACCTCACTACTGCATTTGAGGACAAATAATTCATGTTTGTAGTTACTGGCACAGTTCTGATTCTCTTCTATTATTGACCATTTAGAGTACTGATTCAATTCATAAAAGAAACAACCAATCACAACAGTTGCTGGTAAAACATACATACTCACAAATATCCAATATGAAGCATTAATAATAGACTTTAACAACATTTTTGAGCACCTTCATAAAAAATTTCAAGTGATTTGGCAACATTTTAGGCACCATACCAACCATTTCCATGGTGCCCAATGGTGCAAACATTTTAGGCACAATTAGGCACCATAGAAACCATTTCTATGGTGGTCAATGGTGCAAATATTTTAGGCACCATACCAACCATTTCTATGGTGCCCAATGGTGCATACATTTTAGGCACAATTAGGCACCATAGAAACCATTTCAATGGCCACAGTATAGTTGTAGAATAAAATAGTAAATTATAATAATTATTTGTATGGAAAATCTCTCATAGAAAGAAATAATACAAAAATCATTAAAATTATAATGAATGGATTAATTAAGGATAAAATACGGCCACTAAAAATTTGAAATGGATTAAATAGTCTAAAACATTGACTTTAAAAAGATACTGCTAACCACAATAGTTTATATAATACACTTTTACATTCCATATGGAATACTATTAATAGACATTATGTCATTGTTACTAAAAGTAGATTATACTACTGGGAAGTATTAGAGTTATAACCTCCTAGTCGATCAAAACAAGTTTTACAAACTCGTTGATTGTCAAATAATTGCTCATGAGGAACAGGACATAAATAATTAGAACATTGCCAACAGAACACACCTCCACAACTCCTAGATAATTAAAGGGAGTGGTTAATAGGTGGGTGTGGTTTTTATTACACCTAGTACAATGAGTGTGTGAACGTATGGTAAAAGATGATATTACAATTTACAACAACTATTTTTACCTGCAATGATGTTTTCTCTTTCCCATCCAGAACTGATCTCCACATAGCGGACAATGAGACACAGCATGATCAGGTACCCACTTAACACCTTGACTATCAGAGACCTCAACATATGTCCAACCATTACCTGGACTACATGGCTGTATAATTAAAGGAACATACTCGTTAAAGAATTATAGTACACAACACCCACTCATCTAATTATTAACTCCTCCCACTATTTTATAATACCTTTTCCTCATCATCACTAATTATTAATGATAATGGCAAACACTCCTCTCCACTAGCTCCACCCACACTTCCACCACTGTCTTGGCGATTTTTTAAAGACATACTTAATTTGCGGACTTTAGATTCAAGGTGATGAACTCGTTTCTCGAGGGTATCTTTAATTTCTATTATTCTTTGTTGTACTGGATCAACATGTTCACCCAGTCCATCTGGACCCAAGTGTCTTAGACGGCTATCACATTCTGAGAACATACTATAACTGAGAGTTCTATCATAGTGGTTGGTGGGTATTGACCACACCCCCAGACTTGAGTGATTTGATTGCGTTGGCGTATGTACGTCCTTTGAATTTGAGTGTATTATATTAGTTGTAAGAGATGACTGGCTGTCTTCATCAACAACTCTAAAACTCTCCTCTATATCAGTATTTTCATTAGATGGCCAAAGATGACTTGAATTTAAAGTAGGAGGGTCTTCTGCTCCTCCCCCTTCATTATTAGCAAATAAACCATTAGGTTTTTGTTCAATAGAATTAGAAGAAAGGGGTGTGGTCAATAAAATGTCCTTTTCTGAAGTAAGAGAATCTTTGTTACTCACTTGCTCAATTATATCTTCGTTTGATAAATTATTTTGGAATTGAGGTGAGTGGCCATTAGAGAATGGGTTTGACCGGTCTGTCCGATTAGTAGGTGTGACAAACGAGTTGACGTATGATGATGAGAGGTTGAAGGAGGAAGAAGTGGAATAAGAGATAAGAGGAGATCCCATATACAATTCTCGCCATAACTGTAGTCTTTGCATGAAAGGATCAGGATAGAGAACACCCTATATATAAGAAGGAGAGACCATTACATAATTATGACATCATATATATAGATATACGTGTATTTACTTACCTTATTAATGGGGTCATCCCTTTTATAGAGCATGTTAACGATTTCTTTGTTTTGAGAATGTAACAATGACCATATAGACATTGTTTGTGTTGAAACAGATTCCTTTTCACGAACTTGTTCACAATTTGCAAGAAAAGTGCCGTAGAGTTGAGAATAACAATGTTGGCATAACTTAATCTATAGAGAAAGAGACCTTTATTAATAGTACATCTATTAATCTAACAATCTGTCCATTCATCTATCTATCCATCCATTCTCTTCTTACCAGAAAGTTCCCATTGAACTCAAAAGATGTTGGATACTGGATAGTTACTTGATATACACAATCCAACCACTGAAGGAACACAGGACTCTGTTCACCATCAACGTTATTACGATCACCAAACTTGTGTCCAAAAGATAACCACTCTCTTTCAACGAGCACTTGAAACCCTTCAATAGTCCGATAATAGGGGTCCAGGATTAGTTCTGCGAGTGTTACTATTTGTGTGGTACGATCCCATCCATCACTACAGTGAACAAGGACAGGTCGGGCCTGATCATGGATTGCTACAGCCACTTCTACAGCTGTTTGTAGCAGCTGGGATATGTTATAAAGCCATTGAGTGCCTTCCAAATTTGATAAGAATCTAGAATAAATAAGAATCTACATTAAATTGTGAATGTAAAGTAAAAAATTATGCAAAATAATAGCCAACTTCAACTTAAAAATAAAGATAATTCAGTTAATATAGTAAAAATTTCCCGCCAAAAAATTATTATATAACATTATTGTACTACTATAGTTTAATGCTGATATACCTTATATGGTCATCATTCATCATTAAACTCCTAAGAGTTAGAAAGCTCCGTCTTACAGAATGGATATTGGGAAGTCCTTTATAACGTATCTCACAATTAGAATAATAGTCCTGATGTTCACAGCCACCTCCCTTAGCTCTATTACCTAGAGCAGCTGCATACGACCTTAAATCAAGTACCAAAAGAGATGGTATGTGAGATGAATAGCCGTTAGTAACATCTGTGTCTTCTCCTCTTGACATCACCTCAACAGGTGGAGCATTAGTGATATGTGAGATACTAGATTCTGAGAGAGCAAGTAATAATTTCTCGTCTTCTTGACAACGCCAGCCCAAGACACCAACCATTGGTTGACTGGAACGACCAATTACACAACCATTATCTTTGTGTCTAATGGAATAAAGGACAATGGACTAATGGTACATTGGTTAATGGTATATTGGTTAATGGTACATTAGTTAATGGTACATTAGCTAATGGTACATTGGTTAATGGTACATTAGTTAATGGTACATTAGTTAATGGTATATTAGCTAATGGTACATTGGTTAATGGTACATTAGTTAATAGTACATTAGTTAATGGTATATTAGCTAATGGTATATTAGCTAATGGTATATGTATTACCTCCAAACAACTGCTGGTACTCGTCCTAATGAACGAAATTTAGCCACTTCATGCAGATCAAAATCAGAGACAGAGAGAGGGACAACAAACAGTTTTGGATATGATGGACATAACCTAAAAATAGCTTATCAATAGAGAACACTCTGTCCATTCAAGTGTCCATCCACCCCTTCATCCATATATTCATCCATCCATTCATCTATTCAATGTATTCATCCATCCATCCATCTATTCAATATATTCATCCATCCATCCATTCATCCATTCATCCATCCATTCATTCATCTATTCATACCCATATTTGGTATTACACTCAGTTATTCTCCAAGTTCCTGCTAAATCCAGTCCCATACGACGATACTCAGATGTTAACATTGCTGTTGCCATAGCAACATTTCCTATAACACCAATAGTCACACACATGTATTTCTAACAATGTGAGTGTCATAGACATGTCACATGACAGCAATTATTATATGATGTTGACAAAATAGATCTTACCTTCTCTTTGAGTAGTCAGTGTAGCAGCTGCATTAGAAGGTGAGTCAATGGAGTATGCATAATGTATGAAGGCAAAAGTATCGGTAAAATTAAGTGGCGGTTTGATAGCTTCTATAACTCTATCATACCATCTTTTACATTGAGAACTGTTGTCTAGTATTAACCTAATATAAACAGATATAAGGTCATATTATATATCTCTAATCATTAATTATAATAATATTCATTTAATGGACATTCATACATTTATTCATTCATCTGGCTATCCATCCATTCATCCTTCCATTCAATTACCAACCTAACATTTCGTCCATCTTTGCACAAAAGAATCAGATCACTTGAATATTGTGTCTCTACTCCTTCAACCACGCCCACTGGTATACTAAAAAACCCACTATCACAAGTAGCAAAGAACCGATAATTAGTCAACACAATAAAATGGCTGCCTCCTTTATGAAGACCAACAAAACAAGGACTCTCGCCAGATAACAAGTGAAATGGTATCTCTGTCTCAGGACTACAACCATCGTCTAAAAATAGAGATAGAAAAGATGTCTGCCACACCCACAATTTTTGCATGTAAATATATACTATACAGACTTGTTTCTAATCTCTTCTACTCTTAACATTTAAGCCTATTTTATTGTTTCAAATCGCCTCATTCCTATAACATAGTCTGGGAATGAGGCTGTTTGTCATCTAATACTCACCATATATAGGTTTTGTAGGTTTATATAATTCTTTCTTCATCAAGAGTTCTGCTAAACCTGACACATCTTCTTCTTCAACCATATTGGACACTGCAATAAGCAAGAAGCAGGCAATATTCAATAAAGAAACTCAGCAAACTTGCTTCCTAACTGCCATTATTGCAAATAAGCGAATTTCCCTTATGACGTCATAAGATTATTCCACGTGACTTTGAAGTGAAAAGATGGTGGTAAGTTAGTGAGCCTTTTACCTCTTTCTACTGACCATTGACCGCCTTTTCTCCACTCTACAGCTGGTCTTAGTGATAGGTGACTGCCATATTCCTTATAGAGCTAATGGTCTTCCACCACAGTTCAAGAAACTCCTTGTAAGAAACCATTGGTACACGCCCCTTTCATGAGAGGTCTCTGTTTTTAAGGTCCCTGGAAAGATCCAACACATCTTATGTACTGGAAATCTCTGCTCCAAAGACATGTTTGATTATCTGAAGACTTTAGCAAGTGATGTTCATGTAGTCCGAGGAGATTTTGATGATGTAAGCACTAACAGTCTACTAGCCCCTCCCCCCATCTCCTATCATTCTAACTTAAGTGTGCATACCTTGTTTTGTTTATAGAGCACAACATATCCAGAACAAAAGGTCGTCACTGTAGGTCAATTTAAAATTGGACTTACCCATGGACATCAAGTAGTTCCTTGGGGTGATATTGAGAGCTTGTCACTGGTATGATACACATTCTTTATTGTCTAATATCTTGTGTTTTAGATACAACGACAATTAGATGTAGATATTTTAATTTCTGGACACACGCACAAAGTGAGTAGCAATAGTTGTCACTCCCTTTTAATAAGTTTTTCTGTGCTAGTTTTCTGCTATAGAGAAAGAAGATAAATTTTATATTAACCCTGGGTCAGCTACTGGTGCTTATAATGCTCTTGAAACGTAAGAATGGATGGATGGATTAATATAATGGACAGATAAATTAATGAATGGATGTATGGATTAATATAATGGACAGATGAATTAATGAATGGATGGATGGATTAATATAATGGACAGATGAATTAATGAATGGATGGATGGATTAATATAATGGACAGATGAATTAATGAATGGATGGATGGATTACCTTAACATGTCTCTTTTACAGAGAGGTAGTACCCTCGTTTGTTCTGATGGACATTCAAGGTACACAAATTGTTGTCTACGTGTACCAACTTTTCAAAGATGTTAAAGTTCAAAAGATAGAACATAAAAAGAAATCTTAAAGTCTTCTCTCTTAATGTGTAATTTTTATTTGAGAACTCTTAGACCAGATAGTTTTTTGTGTCCTATGTATAATTTACTGTGTGTATGTTCGTACTTTAATCTTATAAGCTGTTTCAATACTAATATATTATAATATGACTTATGGTTAATGAGGCCTGGTTATTAATAGTTATTAATAATAGTTGAGCTTAGATTAGAGATTCTAGAGCATCCAATGGTGGTTGATTCAAAAATGCTTCCTTTATTTGTTGACAAGAGATGGCCACTTGTTCTGTGAAATAAATAGGGAAGGAGAACACACTATAATATAAAATTCTAAGTGTATGAAATTAGTTCAAATTACTTTAAATAATTTTAACTTAACTGTTGTTGCTACATCTTATTTTTGTAGGTAGTACCGAATGAAGGTCTTTATAGATAAGATGAATATGTACAATACTTTGAGAACCATTATTTGATGGTAGAACCTAACAAATAGTGGGGTAGTAATTATGATAAATTAGAGGTTTATCCTCACTAGTGATAGTTGTATAAAATTGTAAGCATCTATTGTTAATACATCTTCTGACAAATATTGACGATATTTGTCTGTTAGTTCCTTCAACTGTTGAACAAGATGTAACTTATCTATCCATTCTTTGTACATACCTGCTCTCTTCTTTTGATATAAGCATTGAGATAGCTATGAAGTTCCCTTAAAAACTCACTAAACTATCACAAACAGTAACCACTAATATAACCACTTCAACAAACCTTTAACTGATGTGAGTTATAACTTTCTAGTAGTGTAGAGAGAGGAATAAAGTTTGGAATAGTGTGCTGTGTCAGCTAGAGAAAAATGGCAGATTGACAGACAGATAAATGGATGGACAGATAAACAAATTACTAACGACAACATTTTTTTCTTTATACTGAATGTCCAAACAAAATCTGTCAAAAAATTGACCTGCATATTTTAACAGATAACACAATGTCTCTTATAAAATGTTTGATTACCTTTATGCATTGTGTGAAAATGGACTTGAATATGACCTTTCTTAACAAAGCTTAAAGTAATACCAGTGTATTTATAGGCACATAAAATGGCTTCCAACTATAAAATGAATCCATAAGTGAAAGAATTTCATGTATAATTATTACCTCTCTAATTTTGTCTAACTCTGCACCTTTTTGCATTAACTAAATGGAAGAAGAATGGAATAGTATAGGAATGGGGATAGAATAATATAAACAATGGTCGTCAGTGTTGGCAATGTTTCTGCCAATTTTGGTATGGGTATGGAATAGTATAGGATGGAATGGTATGTAACAGCATGAGTATGGAACAGAATAGTATGGGCTGGGAATGGAACAGTATAAGAATAGAATAATAGGAATGGAATGTAAATATGATGGTCAGGCAGAATGCTGTGTAGCCTGACCAACATGAAATGCTGGCCACTAACTTGTTCTTGTAGCTGTTCTGAAGGACAAGCCAATTCCATGTTGTTATCTATAATGATCTTAATACATTAAAATAAAATGTGTATATCAAACCACTCATTTCTGCCTCCATCGCTTGCTGCATTGGGTCGGGCATGATGGTGGCCATGGACTCAGCACTATCATTTTGCAGCTGTAGTTCCAGCTGTTCTTTCATTGCCTTTAGTTCTAATACTAAAATCAGTTAATATTGTAATATAGCAGTACTGCTAACCTCTTTGCCTCAAGTCCTTCAGTTTCTGCTCCAATATTCCTGCAGCCTCCATAACAATGAACGTTTAAATTTCCCGCTGCCGGCAAATGTTTAATTAATAGGCGTGGTTTACATCACCATAACAACAACAAAATAAAGATGTCCCTCAAAGCAAAGATAGTAATGGTTGGGCCCCCTCAGGTAAATAGAGCGTAGAATATGACAAACTATATGTTATTTTTTCTTTCCTTATAGTGTGGTAAAACGTATATTTCTAATATTTTAGGAGATGCTACTGAAAGTAATGGAGGAGAATATCATCCAACACATGGAGTAAGAATACTGGAGTTTGATGTTGACGGAAAGATTGTTGGAGATGTTGTTAGAGTAGCTGTGGAGTTGTGGGACTGTGGAGGCAGTACCCAGTCAGTTACTGCAATATATAAAGCTATATAAATTGTTATAAATTTTATGTAATATATTAGGTTTGAGAATTGTTGGCCAGTTTTTGCTAAAGATATTAAAGGTGTGGTCATCGTTTATAATCCAAGTGCTTCTCAAAATGAAAGAGAGATAGTCAAATGGTAAGTGAATAAATTTTGATTATAAAATAAGACTGGTAATCAACTTGAAATTTTGTATTAGGTACAAATATTTTATTAAACAACAAAAATTAAAAGACTCACAATGTATTATCCTTGCTCACCACAAACCCGATACTGATCCAACAACAGACTGGCAGGTACCAACAGGTAATTCATTAGACCCATAATGGCATAATCCATTTATTCAAACATTATTTGTGTTTTCCTTTAGCTTTACAAAATGTTCAGTGTATACATACAAATTTAGAGGATGATCCTAATATGGTAAAAGATGTCTTTACAACATTTGTTATTGAACTTGTAACAATACTTCGAGAAAAACAAGAAAAAGAAGAGTTGGGAATTGTTGGAGACCGAAAAAAATGAAACATATTTACACAGAGTAAATTATGTCTTTATATTTTACATTTGAGGATATAAAAATCAATTTATCATTGTTCTCTATGCTTTGAAGATATCGGTAGTTTTTTGATTCTGCCAAAACTCATTTGATAGCATTCCATTTGGTTCAGGAATGCTCTGTTGTTTAACGCAATTCTAATATAACACAAAATATTACATCAAATATTTACTGACTACAAACTCACTTCTAAAAATATTTCTAATCTTGAATAAGGTCCTCGTTGATCCTCAGGGGTCACTCTCTCAATTCTATAAAAGTCATTATGTAACCACACCCACTTAATTATATAGTTAGCATGCAAACCTTGGTAGATATTCGTTGCATAAAAAACTTAACACTTTCTGAAACTGTTTGCCATATTTCCTAGCTAATGCATGACCAGCTACCTGTTGAGATATCAATATATTCTAATTATTAGTACAATTCACATTGAAAGAAATAATATTGAAATAATATGAATAATTAGAACCTGACTCACCTCTAACATATCCAGTAAAGCTGTTGCTGTAATACCAGGTTCTGGATTGGTATTAAGTACTCTGGCTAGCCACACCCATCCATTCTCTAGTCCATGTGGGTGTGGCTACAGCAACAAAACAAGTAATATCATCAACAAAGGGTTAAAAATACTTACTTTATCTCGTATAAGAGCTGGAGTTTGTAAGACAGCAGCATAAATTCTTATGATACCACTCATTCTCCTGAGATAAACATCTTCACTTTCAGCCACGCCCTCTTCTGAAATTTTATATCCCTGCAATCTGTAAAATGTAAACATTATATGTACTACTCAATATACTTCAGTATACTCTTATGATTATGAAATCCTAAGAGTATACTGAAGTATACTAAGTAGTATACTGGAGTATACTAGAACAACTTACTTAAGATAATCAACTTCTTTCATTCCACTTTGCTTATGAAAATACATTGGTACTAGTACAGGACAGGAGGCGTGGCAATGAGCTAAGAAGAGATTACCAAATTCTGGGTATTCACTCCAGAGAGAGACTATTAGTCCAGCAAAAGGAAATGCTGTGTCCGATCGTGACGATACTTGCTCTTCTCCTTGTTTCTAGAATGACAAGAACATGTATCCATTTGTTTAACTGTCCATCATCCATTTATCTGCCTGTCCATCCATTCATCCATTTATCTGTCTGTCCATCCATTCATCCATTTATCTGTCTGTCCATCCATTCATCCATTTATCTGTCTGTCCATCCATTCATCCATTTATCTGTCCGTCCATCCATTCATCCATCACTAACCACTAGTATTTTTGCTAGTAAATTTAAACAAAACATTTTGGCATCTTTATGTTGATTAACTGATACTCGTCTGCCAATAACTTCAACAGGAATACCAGATAAGAGCTGTTTGATTCGACGGAGTTTATCAAGAAGATGACCACCACTTTGTGAAGATATGGCACTGACAGGAGTATTGATTGCTTTTTGTAAGTCAAATCGGTACTTTTTAATCTAGAAAAATAACAAAAAGCATGAGAGAGAGAGAGAGAGAGAGAGAGAGAGAGAGCTAACTTGAGGATCAGTAGTCTTAGTGAGACTAGATATACATTGTTCTGTTTCTTTTAGTTTATCTTGTAATTTTTGATATTGTTGTAGAGCACTTGATGAAATACTTACTATAATAATTAAAACAAATTAAAGGGGGCAAGAGGAGGTACTTACTACCACTTTTTCCAGCTGATGGTATTTCCTTGGACGTCTGAGTTGATGTAGCAGCTTGTTGTTGTTGTCGTTGTTGTTGTTGTTGTTCAGCTTTCTTTTGTCTCTCTTTGAGAAGTTTTTCCTGCTCTTCAAGCTGTCTCTTTTGCTCTTCTAACCTTTGCCTTTCAGCTTCAACAGCTGCATTTACTTTCTCCACATTATCTTTTAAAGCAGGTAGAAACGGTTGAAAACCACTCAATAATGCCTTCAAGTTAGCCAGCTGTAATCAAATAGGTAGTTAGTACGGGGACATGTATATTATAAGAGGTATTACTTTAGCATCATCAGGATTAGAAGATTGTTCTTGAGTGGCAGCAAAATTTACAATCTGTTGTATGTGTTCAGAGATATATTTGACTTGCTTTAAAACATTAGGATCTAGATATTGATGATACACACAGCTTTGTAGAAGTGAAGTGATCTTTTTAACAAAATTTATTGCCTCTTCTTTAAGTTTTTTATACTCTTGTCTTAACATCTCTCTCCTAAGAGAGAGAGAGAATATAATAAATATAATAAAGATATTGTATATACCTTTGTAATTCTAGTCTCTGTAACTCTTGTGATAATTTTTGTTCAGTGGCATGAACTCTTTTCTCCATTATCTGTCAATGGAAAATGGATAAATAGAAAGCTAGTAGATGGACAGATAGATGGATAAATGGATAGACAATAAAGGAGTTCTGACCTCAATGTGGAAAGCATGGTCTCTATACAATAGCTTTATTTCAGATTCCACTAGTAATTCTCTATGTCACCAATTCACAATAATAATCACATGTTTAAAATACATACAACTCCTTTTCTTCTTCTTGTCTCTTTTCTTCTCTCTCAATCTCTGTTACTATTGTACGATGGAACTGATCTTGCAAGAAACTGGCATCATTGTAATTTCTATTTGCATCGCGTTGAGCATAAAAAGATTGTCGACGTTCAGTCATAGCTTCCTATATAAATGTCAAGATACAAATTAATGGCTCCATAAATGTACTTTGACTTCAGTTTTTATTTCATCCTCTTGTAATGCTTGACACGCCCTCACTTCTTTCTCAAGAATTTTTATAGGAGACTGAGGCTGAGGACTTTTTGAATAGGAATCAGGCCCAGGTGGTTCGGGACTGGATTCCTGGGCATCAAACGACTCCTGTCTTCAATGTATTATGTAATATATTGCATAGATAATGTAATGTACCTCTGTTCCTCTCCTAATGTGGGTGGAGTCAGTCTGTGTGTCTTCATACGGTGTTGTGCGGCATCGTGTGAAATATTTGGTGGACTAGTGATATCTTTTATAAGTTGTAGCTAGTTGAGACAATGTAAGTAAGTACATTAAAAATGGAGGCCTACTGTTTGTTCAGGGGTTTTACGTCGATCCCATAATGACGAATAAGAGAGCTGACCTTTGGGAGTTGTCTTCAGCACTTCTATTACACTCATTTTATAATCTTGAAACTATTAGCTATACTACCGTAGTCTCATTCCCAAACCGCCGACCCCCGCAAATTAAGAGACGTGGACTTATTCTCGTTAATAATATTAATTTAAATTATAATTGACATTGTTTTCTGTTCTACATAGATCAAATCATTTCCCTAATACTACTTATTACATTATCAAAAAATAAATTAAGATTTGTTAGAGAGAGCCGCACATTTCACAGTTCACTTAGAAGGAGCAATCTAATAACAGAACAAAATAAAATAAAATAAAATTATCCAATAAAACTTACTACTTCCAAATTCCCACTCTTTCCTTTTCCAGCAGATGGTAGTTCACTAGAATAGAACATAGTATGAAGTATGGAATATCCAGAATACAATATGTAGTATGAAGGAATATGCATGCAGAATGGAATGTGGAATATGGAACATGGAGTATCCAAAATGGAATATGTAATATGAAATATTCTGAATGAAACATAGAATATACAGAATGGAATGACTAGTATGGAACATGGAATATCCAGAAGGGAATATGCAGTATGGAATATGGGATGTGCAGAATATCCAGTATGGAATATTGAAGGTAGAACAAAACATGCTATATAGAACATTAAGAATGGAATATAATAAATGTGGAATGGAATGTGGAATGATAGTATCAAACATAGAAAATGTAGAATGGAATTA
The DNA here is from genome assembly GCA_963693285.1 of Xestospongia muta. Taxonomy (NCBI): domain Eukaryota; kingdom Metazoa; phylum Porifera; class Demospongiae; order Haplosclerida; family Petrosiidae; genus Xestospongia; species Xestospongia muta. Next base: position 8,508,096 of record OY848921.1, read on the forward strand.
GAATATGAAACTTACCCAACAGAAAATGTAATAGTCCCTACTCTACCTAAACCCATGCCATGGTTCAAACTAGAAGAGATAATTACACAAGCTGTGTGTGGGTGTTTCATACCTTCCTGAAGTTTCAATCTGGACTTTCTCTACCTTTTCGGAATAAAGTGCTATTTTAAAAGCAGTTTCTATCACATGAGTATCAATCTGCAGTATAAGATCACCCTATATACCAATAGGAGAAGAGACATTGTAAAAGGACCAGCTAAATACACAAACCTTGCTTTCTTCTCCATCAACTGGTATTCGTATCACAATAATCCCATCAGTAAGATTACTTACTGATATGCCATGAATTCGTGGGTAATCAAACTGTTCTTTGATTTTAAAGCTACCAGGTTCAAGGAGATAGCAACCCTGTAATTAAATATAATTATTATGTTACTATAATAACAGTTACCTTATCTGTCATCATAAATATTCGCTTACGAGGTTTGTATCCATGGCGATCAAATTTGATGCAATTAATAGAATACTAAAAGGAGAAAATGCTTGGTAAATGGGCGTGTCACACACGAAAACTTTGTTACCTTATGAGCACCAGCATCTGGATTTTTGGGATCAAAATTTCTTGTCTTTGCATTTAATTCTGCCTCAGCTAAAAAGAACAGTTCAATAATGTAATAAATACACCTTAACTCACATAGGTGACTGGATACAAACAATTGAGGGACACTGGCTGGATAAGATGACTTCTTGTCTTTGAACAAGTCACTAGCTGAAGCTTTCATAGTCAACTTAAATATACCTCATTAATTATTCATAGTTATTGATTAATTACCTGTTCTTTCCTGTCTTCTGAGAGTCCTTTTATGAGTCGACCCGCTAAATATTGGCGGTAATATTTTCTCAACAAATCTGAAGCCTAAAAATTCGAACAGATACACAGACATGACTAATGGATACATAGACATGGCAATGGATGTATACATGTAATTTATGGATGCATACTATATATATACCTCTTGTAAAGCAGGAGGAGATGGTGGCCATTGTGTGTCAATGGTCAGAACACTTTTAGGTAAAGTAGCACTGAGATCCTTGAGAAACTTATACTTAACAAATTCAAGGAACTAAATGGATAAAGTCAGTATAACTCTTGTATACTTTCAGGATACTAACATGTTGATTCTCGGGACATTTAGGTTGGTTCCTGGTCATAAATCCTTTAATGAACCTAATAAAGGGACAAGCTGTAAAAATATTTTTAAATAATAAACTTACTTTCTGACTACTTTAGTTGCTGCTTTGTAGCGGAAGAAATAGCGTCGAGTTACAAAACGTTTCCAATGTTTTTGAACCATAACTGCTGCACGATATCGTTTGACATAAACAAGCACCAAATGTCGACGGTAATTTTTTTGAAAAATAATAGCTAATAAAATATATTAAAAATAAAACAATGATTCATTGTCAGCTTACAAGCCCACTTCAGCTGCAAAAATTTCTTTTGAGCAATGTACATGCGCCAATGAGCGGTTAACTTTGTCACTTTAAGGAGAGAGAGAGAGAGTTCTAAATGTAACATATATTTATCATTATATACCTATCTCATGCTTCTTCTTCTCAAGACGATCTTCTATTTCAAACAGAGTTTTAGGAAATCGAATGAAAATTTTCGTGCTAAAATAAAATAAACCATTAAATTCATAATCAAATAATATCAAATAGCTTACTGTCCAATACTATATTCTTTATCATTCAATCCCAAATGTTTACATAATGTCTTTACACCTTGAGATATAGGACCTGTGTATAGATATCAATACAAATCATATTAAAATCAATTGTCAATACTAATATATTGAAGTAGGAATCAATTGATATCATTGAGAAATTAATACCTTCCCAATTAGGCCAAGTAGCTGGACACAATGACTTGTATCTATTATATTGAAGAGATCAAAGAAGGCAACAATAAAATAATGTTACCTCTGGAGGAAGACACCAAAAATACGTCGATAACAGAAGCCTGCTCTTCTAACCCTCAAGTTCTCCATAAGACCAAGATATTTGACTTGATGACGAACAAGTTGAGACTCAAAGATGGCTAGAGAGAGAGAGAGAGAGAGAGTGATTTGATTACCAACTAGTACTTACAAGATTGTTTCTTGCCATTAGGTTTTATACATCTAACATAAGAAGGTTCCTTGGACATAAGAATATCCATTAGTTCGCTCAAACTGTTCTTGAACTGGGTACCAGCCTAATTAATTAAAGAGGTGTGGTCAACAACAATATATTGTACTAATTAATTACCGTTGGTGGCCTCTTTTGTGACACCAACTCAGATTCTGGGAAAATTTCTGACAGAACGATATTACCACTAGCACTAAGTGCCTTAAAATAAATACAATAGAAATAGTTTGTATTATCATGTGACATACTTCTTTTGAGCTTCTGTAAAGCAAGTCATTATTCTTGTCAACAAAACCTTTAAATAAGATAGACTCATATCATATACTTCATACCTCAATACACTCATACTTCCATGCTAGGTAATGTCATACTTTCATACCTGATATTTCTATACTAAATACTCTCATACTTCCATACTAAATAATTTCATACTTCCAACCATATACCCTCATATTTTTCTATCTTTTTCTATCTTTATTGCTCTCACATTTCCATATCTCATATTTCTATACTAAAAACTCTGATACTTCCATACCACATACCCTCAATATTATAGGTCACATCACCAGCATAGTGCCTCAAACGAAACTGGTCCCGTTCAATTGTCTTACGTCCCTCATAATCTGAGGTCTCATGTCTAAATATATGCATGTACATGTATGAATGCATTAATGAGAAAAGAGGGGGAGGGAGGAGAGAGAGAAAGAGTAAAGAGGATGTGACACCTACGTGATGGGGTTGTGATTATAACATTGTAGGCATGGAGGGGTGACGTACGTAATAAAATGAGCATGAGTGCCTACAACAGCTGTTAACTTAGCCAAAAAGGTTTGGTCCGAGACATCACCTGGGCGGAGACATTCTTCATCCTAATAATAGGGTGGAGTCATTAAGTGCGTATATCATGTGATTATCATGTGACTGACCAGTACAGCAATGATACCTCTGTGCTTTTCCTCCACAAGATCACAGATTACCTTGTTATTGAAATATACCACAGGCTCCCACTAGGAAATAGAAATAAAATTAAAAAAAAACAACTATCAAACCAGTCCAACCAGTTGAACAAGTCTGACCTCAATTCCTTCACTAAGATATTCTTCTTGTTCAGACTTCAATGTTAGTTCAATAAATAGTTGTTGTAGTTTCTCATTGCAGTAGTTGATACAAAATTGTTCAAACGAGTTAATTTCAAAAATTTCAAATCCATAAATATCTAACAAACCCATCACTGTCTTTCTAAATTTGCTCTAAAAGATGTACAGATAGACAGATCAATGAATGGACAGATAGATCAATGAATGGACAGATAGACAGATCAATGAATGGACAGATAGATTAATGAATGGACAGATAGATAGATCAATGAATGGACAGATAGATTAATGAATGGACAGATAGATAGATCAATGAATGGACAGATAGATTAATGAATAAACAGATAGATCAATGAATGGACAGATAGATCAATAAATGGACAGATAAACAGATCAATGAATGGACAGATAGATTAATGAATGGACAGATAGCTAGATCAATGAATGGACAGATAGATTAATGAATGGACAGATAGATCAATGAATGGACAGATAGATAATAATACCTTGTCCTCTAATGATGAATTCAATCTCTTTACCAACCAATTGAACATTCTTTCATAAACAGCCTTTGCTAATGCATCACGACCATAGGATGCTTGTTCAACTGTTAAAGGAGAAATAAGTTTCTCTTGTCTAGCTTCAATTGATCGGTTAGTCAGAGCAGTGTCCAGTTTCTCTTGAGGACATTGAAACAACTACAGGAGAGAAAGAAAGATATATGAAAGTAGATTTCAAAGCTATTATTACCTTAGATATGTTGGCAGTACTTTCTCCGCTATCACTGAAATGGGCCAACCCCTGTTCGTTACCCTCAAATTTGACATTACCCAAAAGAATAATAGCACCGACAATATACCACAATGCCTGTATATAATACAATATACTGATAAGAACACAAGACAATATATACATCATTACTTTAACTTCCTCCTCCGAGAACCCAAGAATTTTGAGAGCTTTTTGAACATGTACAAAGTCAGACTTGTCATTGATGCTATGAACAATTGTAGAATCTCCCTAATGGATACATGTGTGATAAATGGATGCATAGCCAATAAAATGGATACATAGCTAATAAAATGGATGCATAGCCAATAAAATGGATACATATTGATTGTATGATGATACCTGAGAGAGAAAATGATAGTCATCAGCTGAGGGCTTAAGACCAAGCTCATTAAGAAGGGTGGAGTCAGCTTGAAGCAACTGATAAAAAATGTGGAAATTTCTCTCTCCAGGTTGTTGGTAAATCACACGAGATTTCTCCAATAAATAATTTTTAATATGCCCACCAACAGGAGCACCCTAACATATAACAATATTTAATAAGTCACATATAAACTATTGAACTAGTGATATTTCAATAATAACTGTTTCTTACTAACTTTAAAATCAAACTGAATATCCATATATTTTCCAAAACGAGAGGAGTTATCATTATGATTTGTTTTAGCATTTCCAAAAGCCTAAAAAACACAAGGAAATGAGTAAGGAAATGAGGGGGAGAGGAAGTTAATATATAACATACTTCCAACACTGGATTTGATTGTAACAGACGATCTTTTACTCTGTCTACCTCTCCCTTGTGGCCACTACATTGAGCCAAATATTGTAAGATCTTCTTACTTGCCTCTACAAAATTATGACAGATGATCAAGACAAATTTTGAGTAAAACATTCCAAGAGCAACTTAATCTCGAGTCTGACCATGCAATTAACTAATGATCCTACCTACACAAGTATTCATACCATATATGGTATTAAAATGAACAACAAAGAAAAATTGAATTTATTATTTAATTTAAATGCGGCAGAATTGGTATGACAAGAATATAACAGGTGTGTAAAACAAGTATGACAAGTTTGTGGCTTAGAAATGTTCACAGATCATTACTTTATCAAGAGAGAGACAAGATATGATAGAAATTATTTGAGATATTTGTACTATTGCTGTTATATGTTAATGGACCAGCTGGTATTATGATATCATATAAATAATACGAAATCCATCTGTCCATTCATCCATTCAGCTGTCCATTGATCTGCTTGTCCATCCATCCATCCATCCATCCATCCATCCATCCATCCATCCTTACATCCATCCATCCATCCATCCATCCATTGTTTTATTGCACCTGTTTTTCCAGCTCCACTCTCTCCTGATATCAAGATACATTGGTCTCTACCCTCATCTCTCATTGCTCGATATGCCGTATCAGAAATAGCAAAACTGAAATATAAACAATTGATAATAATAAAAACATTTGACGGATTCATTAGATAAAAATAATAAATAAATTTATATATATTACATGTACATGTAGTTGTATTATTAAGACACCCCTTACAGAACAGACTATACAATACCTTTCCCACATTGTTATGATCATTTGTGGTTTGTTTACTATATATATATATATATATATATACTACATACATATATTTCCTACTCGACCTCAAACCAATATTGGTCTAAAGATTATTGGAGTATTGGCCTTCTAATATTTAAACTATGGATAAACAAACAGTAGAGAAAGTTGTGATGGTTAGTAATTATCAAAAGATTACAGCTGTTATGAGCTTATATAAACCATTTATTTAAGAACAGTGATAATAGAGGCTTGAAGGAAACAATCTCTCTCTCTCTCTCTCTCTCTCTCTCTTTCTCCTTACATATGAGGTGGTAATTCATAGAAATTAACACCTCGGTATGTTTCCATGGTACCAATATCGTAAATATCGAGTTGCCTGTATGGATTAACGGACACCAACACAGATCCAATGTATGTCTGTTAAAAAAATAACTTCAAAAAATAACTACAAAGATCACACATAATATGATCCCACATGTACTTCACCATGTGACTTACATATATCAGACGTTCTTTAAATCTTTTCTGCAGGTTTTCTAAGAAGGCATCTTCGTTCTGATAGTCTTCTAAGAGGACAAAGTCCTGCACACCAATGCGATCTCTACTCACTAATGCACTCTCCATGTTCACTGCAGATTTCCTTGTAGTAGAACTGGATCTTCGATAATCTCCTCTCGTTTGAGCTAAATGCACGAGATGGAGGAGTGGACTGACTGTACTGGGAAAACTATGCCAAAAACACAATTTGATGGCCAAAACTTTTCGGGAAGTTATTACAGTGAGTATATTAATAGAATAATATTCCTTTTATGTAAAAATTTCAGTTAATAATTAAAGGTGTGGTACGTGGGTGTGGTAAGCAACTTGCCCACGTGTGTATTTGAATGAGGAGGGCTATCAATACTGGCGTTGTCTGGTGGTCTAAACGAAAGACCAGGTGTCAGGTAGTATATATACTGTAATAAATTGATATTTATACTTGTATATAGGAATGAGTCAACATTTTGGTGGTCGGGGACGTGGAGGGCCTAATAGACAAGGTCGGGGGAGAGGACGAGGGCAAAGAGGTGGTCCCCCTCCAGGTCTCAGTGGTCGTGAGATTGGTGAGTACTACAAACAATTATCACAAGCTAAAAAACAAGAAAGAGAGAAGAAAGAAGTAAATATTCTAATTAAGTGAAATATTTTAATATTACATTATTTAGCGTCCTGTAATTAGTATTGATAGAAGATTAGAGGGTAAGATATCACAGATATTACTTGATGTTGACTCTGTACAGCAGAGCTCAGGTTCTTCTAGGGGAGCTGAGGGTAAGAGAGGAACATTCTTTACTCCTACTATTGTTCTATATCATAGCTATGGTGTTAAAAAAAGTGGAAGAAATTGATAGCCCAGATATAGTTGCCATGGACACTACTCCTATTGCTATGACAATGACTCCACCCCTTTATAAGATCTCGTCAAGGACTCGGGATGTGCCACTGGCTATATCAGAGGAACAACTGAAACAAGAACTGGAAGAGAAGCAGTCTTATCATGGCTACCGAACTATGCTTGTATGTTACCATAGCAACATTAGCTCATCCTATTAAATTTTTATTTATTTGTATATATTATGTAAGAATTTGTTCTATAGGATTTTCGTCATCAGCTTCCATCTTGGAATATGAAGGCTGAAATTTTAAAAGCTATTGAGGAACATCAGGTTGTGGTTATTAGTGGAGAAACTGGGTGCGGAAAAACTACCCAGGTCAGTGTATTAATAGGTTTGGGTTTCAGTCTAGTTTAGTATAGGTCTCAGACTTATTCTTGTATTGGGTGTCAGTCTTTATGTTTTATTATTAGATATCTCAATTTATACTTGATGATGCTATAATGAGAGGGTGTGGCTCTAAATGTCATGTGATTTGCACTCAGCCACGTAGAATTAGTGCTATATCAGGTTTATTAATTATCTATTGTTCTCTATGATGTCATATTTACTAGTTGCACAACGTGTGGCAGCAGAGAGAGCAGAGTCTTTGGGTAAGTCTGTTGGATATCAGATAAGATTGGAACAAGTTCTCCCACGGACATGGGGATCGATGTTATATTGTACGACTGGTGTTATGATACGAAGATTAATCAGTGATCCGTAAGTTGAAAGCTATATGTCCATTTATTGACATCATGTGTCCATTATTACAGTCTTCTCCATCAATGTTCACATCTTGTTCATGATGAAGTCCATGAACGAAACAATATGTCTGATTTCCTGACTATTATTATTAAAGATATCTTACCTCAAAGGTCAGTCTAAATAACTGATGACCTTTGTACTTCTACTCAACCGCACAGACCCGACCTCAAATTAATTTTAATGAGTGCTACAATCAATGCAGAAATATTTTCAAAATATTTCAGTAAGTGGATCATGTGATCATCACATATAGTCACATGACTTATTAGATGATGCTCCAATTATCTCAATCCCTGGCAGGGTTTTTCCCGTACAAGAATATTATCTTGAAGATGTCCTAAAATTAACAGGGTAAATCCACTTATATAATGTGTACATTGTTATGTATCTTTTAGATATCAACCTTCTCCTGATGGTAATTCTAGAAGGGGTCGTCCCCATTGGTCTCGTTATGGACGTGGGAAACAAGAGTGGTTAGAAAAGGAAGAGAGACAAGCACAAATTGAAGAATACATTGGTAAAATAGAACGAGCAGGGACATACCCATCTAGAGTGACCTCGGCTCTGCGAGTTATGAACTTTGAAGAGATAGATCTTCATTTAGTTATGACATTGTTACGATATGTCTGTCGCTCAATGGAGGACGGGGCTATACTTATCTTTCTTCCTGGATGGGACACTATTAGTAAATTAAATGACATGTTAAAAGCTGATGTCATGTTCCGTAGCCCCTCCCACTATTTAATTATTCCATTGCATTCTCTTATGCCAACTGCCTTTCAAAAGCAGGTGGGTGTGGTTACCCCACCCATATGTCATGTACATATTTTTGTTAGGTGTTTGATCGTCCACCAGATGGAGTAAGAAAGATCGTCATAGCAACCAATATAGCTGAATCAAGCATTACAATTGATGATATAGTATATGTTATTGACTGTGGTAAAGTCAAAGAGACGGTATGTTAGCATCCATTTCTAAAAACTGTGTATCCATTTTATAATTGTATGTCCATTTAGACATATGATGTAGCTAACCAGTTAGCCTGTTTAGATGCTGTTTGGGAAAGTAAGGCTGCCGCTAGACAAAGAAGGGGGAGAGCTGGAAGGTAAGTGTGTGTCCCTCGTCTGGTGAAGAGCTTTCATATCCACTTGAAGTTGTAATGGCTATGACTCCTTCACCAAACATCATGTGAAAGTCATGTGACTTGTCATGTGACATGTGCTTCTTTATTTCCTGCATTGCATTCAGAGTAATAATGTAATGTTTCAGGAATAGCATACAAAACAATACAATTCATTAATCCATTCAATATCTCTTTGTCTATTTATTTGTTATTTATTTACATAGAGTTCAAACTGGTCATTGTTTTCATCTGTTTACTCATCATCAATACTCACAAATGGCTGAGTTCCAATTGCCAGAAATGTTACGTACACCATTAGAGGAATTAGTTCTTCAAATCAAAGTCCTTCGTCTTGGTCTAGCTGGGCCATTTCTGGAACGAGCTCTAGAACCTCCTCCTGCAAAAGCAGTAAATGATGCTGTAAAATTGTTAAATAATTTGGTAAGTTTCTGAAACCACACCTACCTAATTAACACCGTACATAACTAAGATTTTATTTGTTTTATAGCATGCTCTTACTACATCTGAAGAGTTGACGTCATTAGGTTATCACTTAGCTAATTTACCTGTTCATCCACGTGTTGGCAAGATTATATTGTTTGGGGCAATGTTCTCTTGTTTAGATCCTGTCTTAACAATTGCTAGTACTCTTGGATTTAAAGAACCTTTTGTGATTCCTTTGGTAAGTTTTACTGTTCAACTTAGTTGATACTCTCTCTCTCTCTCTCTCTCTCTCTCTCTCTCTCTCTCTCTCTCTCTCTCTCTCTCTCTCTCTCTCTCTCTCTCTCTCTCTCTCTCTCTCTCTCTCTCTCTCTCTCTCTCTCTCTCTCTCTCTCTCTCTCTCTCTCTCTCTCTCTCTCTCTCTCTCTCTCTCTCTCTCTCTCTCTCTCTCTCTCTCTCAGCACAAGCAAGAAGAGGCAGACAGAATCAGACGTCAATTTGCTGGTGACTCTGAGAGTGATCATATCGCTTTACTCAATGCATTTAGAGGTTGGGAGAGAAGTCAACGTTATGGCAACACACATCAATATTGTTGGGACAACTTTCTGTCATCAAATACACTTGGAGTAAGATAGAACAAACTGATGTCATTTTATTTTTTTATATTTTAGATGTTGGCCAATATGAAGCGCCAGTTTGCTAGTCTGTTAAAAGAAACGGGATTTGTGAACAGTACAGATCCTAAAGATCATTCTCTAAATATTAATTCAGGTGTTAATGTTTATTATTATTTAAAGTATTCATTGATTTTGTAGACAATTTAAAGTTAGTCAAAGCCATCTTGTGTGCCGGTCTCTATCCTAATGTGGCTAAAATTACACCAGGCAAAAGGTTTGTTCACTGTATCTAACTCTTCTATTCTCTCTCTATTAGATCAGCCAAGCTCTACACACAACAAGATGGTAAGGTTAAGTTTCACCCAAAGTCAGTAAACTGTGAAATACCTCAATTCAAATCTCAGTTTTTAATATATCATACAAAAGTAAATATTACAATATTAAACTAATCTCCATTACTTTATTATGAATTTTAGGTTAAAAGCAGTGCTATTTTTATTCATGATGCATCTGTCATATCACCATTACCACTTCTTTTCTTTGGTGGAGATATTACTGTACATGAGTCAGAAGGTACTGTATCTGTTGATAAATGGATTGTATTTCAAGCTTCTAAACACACTGCAGAAATGGTTAAGGTATGAGCAATATGTACATCCATCAATTCATTCGTCCTTTTACCAATCTATCTATCCATTCACTCATCTATCCATCCATTGATCTATCAATCTATCCATTCCCTCATCTATCCATCCATTGATCTATCTATCTATCCATTCAGCCATCTATCCATCCATTGATCTATCTATCTATCCATTCCCTCATCTATCCATCCATTGATCTATCTATCTATCCATTCACTCATCTATCCATCCATTGATCTATCTATCTATCCATTCCCTCATCTATCCATCCATTGATCTATCTATCTATCCATTCACTCATCTATTTATCCATTAGGACATGCGTCGTCAGTTAGATGCAGCCTTAGAGGAGAAGATATCACAGCCAGATATGGTCCTATATTCTCCTCTTGTTCCTTCTCCTTGTTCTCAACTCATACAAGCCATTATTGATTTGATTACAAGTGAGGATTATACTAAACAACATGAAAGACTAGCTCAAGGGAAACATTTATACCCTCGTCGGAAATAATAGCTACATGGTTGTCATGGTAACAACAGTTACTATGACAACCAATCTATCATTATTAAACCTTTTAAAAAATAAACTAAATAAGCGCTTAAAAAATAATCTTCTGTTTTTTTAAAAAATTAAGGTTTATAAGATTTAATTAGCTGCGAACATTGTGACCACACCTCTTTTTTTAACATTGCCATAGCATTACAATCTTCTTCACATTTTGCCCACATTTCTTTGTTGTCATCTTGAAGAGTTTCCATGACGTCACCAACTAACTCTTTCTTGAGTTCGATGTAATCTTCCTTCTTCTCTGGTCTACCTAACTTAGATATAGCATTCACTAGACGCTGTTCTGTTATCAGAGCGTACATCTCATATTTTAACATTTCAAAATTATCGGGATCCTTATAACGTTTCTTGAGGTCTTCATGTTCAATTGGTCTTGGCAAAGCCCGGCGTTCAGAAAACTTTGGTATTTTTCGTTTAAATATAATTCGCATTGGACCTTTACGAGTTTCTATGACAACATTTTTCAGAGGTTTGATAACCACACCTTCTGCTAAGTTATTGTCTATTGTCGGTAGACCAAACTGAGCAGGTAGTGTTGTTATAAATCCAAGAGGATAGTCAGTCACTTCTTCTAAAGTACCACTAAAGAGTGGTCTAGAGTACGTGAACCCTGCTTCAGACAATAAAGACATAGCTATGTCGTAATCCATATATACTGTAAATTAAAAAAACAATTTAATGAATTTCTCAAGTAACCAAATGAGGTCTTTTCTCACCTTGTTCTCCTGTTAATTGGGAAAGGAGAATATCATAGGCACAAAATTTAATTTCTGGACAATAGGCCACTTCTTTTTGAATGTGTACGACTCCTGGAATTGGATCCACTGATGAATGTGGGTAGTAACCTTGAAATAGAGATTAAAGTCATGTGCCAGTCATGTGATGTTACGATACTAACCTCCAAATAGTTCACCATATATTATCAAAGATTTTGGTTGAGGTGTGAGGTTTTTCCAAAGTATTTCAGAGCTCTGTCTCAATTGTTGAAGTAATATTAGTTGATTCTCTAACCCAAAGAAATTCTCTCCAGGTTTTAAATAATCATTCCTCCGACCAATCTTAACTCCAGTCTCACCTGATGCTTTGTTCCATACAGTTAGAGACAAGTTAGCTCCGTGTATCTTTTCCATAACTATCCATTGTTTGATGTGGTTTATCTCACGTCCTTCTAATCCTCTTGTATTCTCTTCCATTTTTTCATACTTGTGAAAAGTAGGATCCATACTCTTCAAAGGAGTAGCCATTTTGGTAAAGTAACTTTATGTTCACTGTTTTGTAAGTTGGAAATGATAGAGATCTTATAAAGTCAATACAATGCTGCATCATCTTGGTCCCAGGTCATGCAAGTGTTTATTGGATAATGAATATAGTTAATGATATGAATACAATTAATTATAAGGGTGTCAATGAATATAGTTAATGGTTGGAGCAAATCATGTTTTGTGAAAATAATTAAAATAACTCTAAAATAAGCACCTATTATCGTATCAAAATGTAATGTTAATAAAATTATGAATTGTATAAAGGAGATTGTGTCAAACATCAGTTTGTACTAGTGAATTACTACGAATTTTTCTCAAGGCTTTTTTCTTCTTATGACTCTCTTCATCTGTTCCACTTTTCTTACGTAACACTACATCATCAGGTTTAGTTGGACTCTGTGGTTCAAGTATTGTCTTCTCATTTCCATAGTCTGTGATACGAATCATACCAACTTTTGGATCATCACTTTCTTCTTCTTCCTCTTGAAGTGAGTTAGATCCTAGACGATTACGGAAATACTTGGCACGTCTGCTACTACTTGAAGTCATCAATATCTGAGACCTAAGAAACAATGGAGTAATACATTTTGTATTAACAATATCAATCCTACTGATTTTGTTGGCCCAAGATATCTGGAAAAGGTTGAGACACACCTCTAAAAATTAAAAAAATATTGACATATTAGCATTAATTAACACCTTAAACAATAGTTTTTATTGAGTGGTAGTAGTTAAGAACTAGTTAAGTTATTTATAGTTAGAGGTTTGGCTGTATTATTAACACATGATCAAAGATAATACTCAATATCCCAATGATATACTAATAGTATCCTAATGATACATTTATAGTATACTAATTTGCTGTTGTTAATATCCTAATAATATACTAATAGTATACTAATTTCTTAAGTGTTCCATCTAATTATACCCATATTTTATTTAATTTAGGGTTAGAGGGAGAGGGAGGAGGACTCGAGAAGGGATTACTACAGACAAAATGAGATGAGGGACTCGAGGGTGGAGTATTGTATAACACTTGATACTGTCCCCTCGTTTTTGTCTTCCCTCCCTTTTTCCCTTTGGTTGTTGTACTTTGTTCTACGTACAATCTAGTCAGAGGAGACACAGGTTCATTAGCAGATGTTGGTGTGGGAATCAGTACAGTCACTGTAGGACGTTTTGGAAGTCTGGGAGGAATACGGAAACTGCCATCAATAGGAGTGTCGGGTATTGCAGGCTATATGAGATAAGATCTCATTATGATGTCATACATTGTATCCTTACAGTGGTAGGCGTGGCTGGTGGTCGAGCAGACATTGGTGTTAGTGGGTTACCATCTGCAGCTGTTACTAAAATTCTCCAAGCTCTGAGAGTGGAAAGAATAAAGAGAGGATTAAGGGAAAATGCTCACTTTTTAGCAGCTGCTCTGACTCTATTAGTAACTTCAGCTGTTTTAAGTGTCACTCCAAAAATGTCTTCATGATAGTAACCATTATCCTTGAGTGTGTAAAAATAATAAGTATCTGTCCATTTGACCATATATCCATCCATCTGTCCATTTTACTACCTTCATGGATTCAATTAACTGCCGTGCTTCATCAGCAGACATAGCTGCATTCTCTTCAAAGATATTTTGAAGGGTACGTCCGACATCTGCTGCCATAGAAATGTCCCCACACACATAAAAATGGCCCCTTTCTTCAATCAGTTGATGAACAATCATATCAGCATCCTTCTTTAATAAATGTTGAACATATGTCTAAATATATGGAAATATAAGAAAATATCTTCATGAACAATGTACCTTTTGTTGGTCAGTTTCTCTGGAGAATGCAACACGAACATCAGTTAAAGCGCCAGTAATCTGAGCCTTTTGTATCTCCTCTTTATAAATGTAATCAGTGTCGCTACGACGACAGCCAAAATATAATGTCATTTTCCCCCATTCTCGCCGTCGTGCAGCAATCAACTCAGCCAGATTTTTACTCTGAAATTCATCAGAAGCTGAACGTCGGAGCGGATTAAATGGTTTTGTTGGGAGATTAAAATGTATTTTCTTCTGTGGCTTGGTATCTTCATCCTTGTCCTCATCTAAGTCACTCTCCTCATCCTCACCTTCAAGATCAGAGACAGGTGCTTGTTGACGAATTTCTACTTCTAGCATGCTCACAACTGGAGCTGTTACCGTGGAAACAAAACCACGACGATGGCCAGGAATTTGTATACCACCAGCTGTTCCAATACTGATTTTATTAGCTGGTGTGTCTGGTATTTGAGCTTGTCCCTTTTTAATACGACGAGGACCGGGTGGCTGTGTTGGAGTGGTTGCTGAGAAAAGCTGCTTTTTCAGAGCTTCACTTCTATCATGCATCCTTTCTTGCCAGAAACCTCTGAACGGTGCTATTCCAGTCCCTGGTCCTACCATAATGATAGGAGTATGAGTATCTTCAGGCATGCGAAATGAAGTGGCTCTGAAAAAGGTGTTATTCAATGCTATAGTTATGCCGACTTACCTTCTCACAACACACGGTATATTGGATCCAGGTTCTAGCCTGTTTAACCAAGTTGAACACACCCCAAAATGACGAGGTCCTCGCCCACCCCTTTTCCTAAATGTTACCACGGCAATGGTAATATGGATTTCATTGGGATAAGCTTTAGGGGAGGAGCTGATGGAATAATAGCGCTATTAAAATATCAGAGATAAATGAACTATGTCAAAGAGAGAACTATCTACTTACACACTGTAGTAATGGAAGATGTTGTAAAAGTAAAGCTACATCAAGCTTTAATGAATGAAATTGGTCAAGGACTTCAATTAAGTTTGGAAATCGTTCGTATTTCCAATCTTCGTAAGTATCTCCACCTCTTCCGAGCTCTTGTAATGTTGTTTGATCAGCTTGGCGAGTTGCCTATTGAGAAATGGATAGATATTGTGAATATAATGGACGCATGAGTAAAAACAATACCATTTTTTGAAACAGCTGTAGCAATTGTGGAGTGGGCGGAGTTGTAATATCAAGATAATAGGTAAATGCCTCCACTAATGTAACAGGAACAGGTAAACGTCTTTCACTAACCCATGTAGTTGTTTCTAAATGGATATATGAATGAAAATGGACACATTGGTCAGCAAAATGGATATATAAATCTATGATAGATTGACATACCATCTTGATTTGTGATCAAGGACTCAATAATTATTGGTTCATCAGAAGAACAAGGTAAGTTGAGTCTTCCAAGCAGTTCTTTGACAAGGTTGGGATTATTTTGAGCATAAATAGCAATGTGATCTCCAGGTTGATAAGGCATGTGATGTTGAGGTTCAAGAGTAACTAAGATTGTACTTCGTCTAGAGAGAGAGATAGAGAGAGAAAGAGGGAGAGAGGGAGAGAGATGTGATGTGATGAAATATTGATAAAAACATACTCAGATTGCTGCGATTGGAGTTTAGCACGAGACTTCAAAGTGACAGTATGAATTTTCTTGTTATGAACATGAGATAAATCTATTGGAAGAAAAGATTCACTCAAAAAGACTCATTGACAAGTCATTATCAAGAGACATCCTCCTAAGGACTGTACTAACCTCTACAAAGATCTTTGGTTGGTGTTGCATCTCTGAATGGTGTAATACGATAACAATCTTTCTTGTACTCTGATTTCCCAGGGGTAAATTCATTGTCCTCTATTCGTGGTGATATTCTATATAACTCACAAGTTTTCTGGGAAACATGAAAACATCATTAAAATTAAAAAGAGATAATAACATTACCACGTAACACTCTCGTAGCCAACTTTGAAAGCTTTCTTCTTGTCCACAGAGCTCATCTCCTTCGCCACAGGGATATGTCTGCTCTGCTCCGAGAGACATAAAGAGATTGTCCATCGTGTGTGCAAAAGCACAAAAGTTGGGATAAGCACGTGAGCCTAATCCAAAGACAGCATATCTAGAGAAAAATGGATGGATAAATAAATAAATGAATGGACAGATAGAAACATACTTCACTTGGGATAAAGGTTGTGCCATATCTTCTCGTGCTTTAGCTAACATTTCAGGAGAAGGTCGAACTACAGCACTGACACGTTGTGACCTTTTCTGAGGCATAAACCTACTACAAATATTTGATTTTACTTTATAAACCACACCTCTTTGATCTTACCCTCCTACTCGACCAGCTCGTAGATCTAATAAATAACGTCCAAACAACTAATACAAAACAATTTAAAATTGTAAACAAACAAACAAACACTTACCTCTCCATTTGAAGGTGGATCACCACTGCCAAAAGTACTTGTTACAATCAGGACCAACTGTTCATGTTCTAAATTAGCTTTGTTGTACTCGTCCATACAATAAACAGAACAATTAAACGTCCGATCAAACAGATTTTTGACAATGTTGGCGTAGTTCTTGGAACGTCCTGTTTCAGTGGCATACAATACAGTGGCTTTAATTCTCTTTGATCGGACAGTTTTCATCATTCTTTGGGTCTCAATGACCATACTGTGGAATAAAAATAAATGGATGTATGATTTCTTAATGGATGTATAGAAAGTTTACATTAATGAATAGATAAAAAATAAAAGGATTGATAAATATGAACTTGGTAGATGTATAACAATATAAATGGATCAATAAAATAAACTTGATAGACGTATAGCAATATAAATGGATCAATAAAATAAACTTGATAGACATATAGCAATATAAATGGATCAATAAAATAAACTTGATAGATGTATAGCAATATAAATGGATCAATAGATGATATAATAAATGCTAAGTTACCATTACTTAATTAACTAATTACATGGAGAACTCACCCAACAATCGTTTTGAATTTTTTAGGCCCACCTAGGCGTGGCATGTCACCAGGTAAATGGTAATACTTCCAGGCTTCTTCCTATATTGCATCATAATGATGTCACAATGATGTCATAGCCAATACCTGATACTCATAACTTGGTGAGAGATAATAGAGCAACATTTCTTGATGGAAGAGTTTTGTAGTGCCACCAGAAATGGGTGGGACTAGCCACACCCAATCAGCAGGACATCCACCACGTATTACACTCTACAACAATTAATTAATATAAATGACAAAATTAATAGGGTTTACCTCATTTTTAAAGAATGTCATAAATGACTCTGTTGCTGAATGATGGTCAACAATTGTGACTCCAGCTTTCTATAAAGATATAATATTATGACAATCAATGTTGGCTTTATTGTACTTGATAACTGTGTAAAACTGCAGTATTAATCTCAACCAAGGCTCTGTCTCTCCACAGTCTATATGAACCAGTGTTCAGACCCATTTTCTCAGCCACAGGCTAAAAAATGATTGAATATTTTGTAATTATTTTCTTATCACTTACTTTCAACAAGTTATAGCGATACTCATCAGAAAAATTCCGTGCTCCTATTTCCGAGCTCATGTACCAACCATTGAATGGTGCTGCCGTAAATTCTAAACCTCCAACATCTAACATCAGTGCTGACACTGCAGGTACAGCATACCAGCGTAAATTGAGATCTTTGAACCATTTGTATCTGGATATAGAGACATTCATATCTTAACTGTTCATCCATCCATCCATTTTTCCATCTATTCATCCATTTTTCCATTTATTCATCCATTCTTATATCTTACTCTGGATGTACAATATCAACTTGAAGCACAAGTTCATTTGGTATTACAAATACTTCTGGATCTCCTCCATTAGCTTGTAAAACTAATGGTAAAACATCAAACATTCCAGGATGTCCATATGGTGGAGACCAACCCAAACGGCGGCATACCTAAATAAATGGATGAATGAATAAATGAATGGACAGATGAATGTAACAATAAGAGCTTAAATGGACAGATGAATGTAACAATAAGAGCTTAAATGGACAGATGAATGAAGCAATAAAAGCTTCAATGGACAGATGAATGTAACAATAAGAGCTTCAATGAACAGATGAATGTAACAATAAGAACTTCAATGGACATAGCAATAAGAGCTTAAATGGACAGATGAATGTAACAATAAGAGCTTCAATGGACAGATGAATGTAACAATAAGAGCTTCAATGGACAGATGAATGTAACAATAAGAGCTTCAATGGACAGATGAATGAAGCAATAAGAGCTTAAATGGACATATGAATGAAGCAATAAAAGCTTCAATGGACATATGAATTGAAGGAATGAAAAGGGTGGATTAATTGTTTCAACAAATTATATATTGTAATATACCTCTGTAAATTCTACACTATCAGGATCACCTATAATGCTACCATCTGACTGCTTATAACCTGCATATCGTATTAATTGTACATTCCAAACTCTGAAGTCAGAATTAGGCTTAGTACGATGACGAAACACTGTAATAGTTGACCTGAGAGAGAGTGTGTGTGTGAGAGAGAGATGATAAAAATAAAAATACATTTTCCACATCCTCTTTTATCAAAACATTTATTTTGTAGCATCCTTAGGGACTCTACTCTATCTTGTTATAAGATAACAGTGAGGGGGAGGCTTCTATCAACTGTACAGGAAATAACTGACATTTTTCAATACCACAAAGTAAGAATTCAGTCTGTTCTCTGACCATTTATCTATTTATCTACCTAATATTTCCTCCATTGGTTGCATAGCGAAGATGATCACAAATTGCTTCAAACATGTCCTTTGTAGTGTTAACATCTCGTGCATCTAAAACCTGAGAGAGAGAGGGAGAGAGAGAGAGAGAGATAATAGAATTTTAAAAACACCAAATTGTGTTTGTGTGAACACATAACATTAATATTTTGCATCTTTCACTGAACAAAACACACTCCATCTTTTAATAATATAACCACAAACAGTTGTCCCTTCAACTACAGAAGTTACTATACCATTCAAGAAACATGGATGTTTACATATAAATATAACAGTCCAGCTGTGTTGATACCACACTAAAACTCCTACATTATAAAATGGCAAAATTGCTCCAGTATATATTGAAATATTTAAATCATGTAGGTAAAATATTTTATTTACAACTTCTAATTACTCATACAAATTTGCTGCCAATAAAGATGCTCTTTATGACATATTTATGTGCATTCTCTCTGGCTCCCTGAAGATCAGAGAAGTTATTATTTGTGAAAATACAACTGGAAAAAGCTAAAAAATATTTAACAAGTATTATAATATAGCAATTATTCTCCATCATTTACTATAGAACATAACCAATTATAACCTTCCTACGTTACTGTATTATAAATAAATTAGATTACAATTGTTAGCTATTATAAAAACATTTCTTGAATAACAAGTTTAACCACAAGTTGTGCTACTAGTAAGTATAGACTTCCTTTTCTTGTTCCTATCAAATTTCTAGTTACTATGTGAGCCAAATTCTTTACAAGTTTTTAAGTCCATTGAAAATGTAAGAGGATGTCCAGTCTTATGGTCTGGTACCTACACTTTTAAAACCTTACTCCAATTCATTGAAAGCAGATCCCAACCCCACAGAGACAAGCATCCTATGTCACTATCTATTCACTATATATATAGTGTAAGCTGTTGTATCAATTGTTTCCTTAAAGCAATTAACCTTGTCTCCTCCTTAACACTGATAAAAGGAGAACATACATATGTACATATTAATCCACTCACATGACACCTGTACTCTCGATATATGTAATTACTATGCTCCTATATAAACTGTTAGTACAAGTAAAACTTTTAACATTTCATCAAATTAACTATTGTATAGACCTTTGAGGTTAAGGGTAACTACAGGCATTAAATCATAAGGTTGAAGTACAAGTATCAGACCATAAGGTCAGGTTGAGGTACAATTATAAAACAATAAGTCACTATATTAATGAATATTCAATATTGTCTGTATAGTCTGTTAATGATTTAATTGATATAATTTAATATAGTTATGATATGTTTAATTTGAAAACAATTTCATGTAATTATTTCCTTTTAATATCATATTATGTTGACAGCAAACATCCGGTGACATCACCTATAATTACTCTACCCTCTGGAGAATTATCTCACCTCAAGTTGTCTCCACACAATACGATTAACACAACGGGGTGCATTCCTCCATGCTAACCGAGCCCCATAGACTAACTCTTCATATGTCAAATCATAATGTCCTTTCTCTTCAATTTCATTTTTGACTTGTTTTAAACGTTCTTGTAATTTGTCATCGTAATCCTCTCCAAGAGCCCTAAGGGAGAGCGAGGATAAAGGAGAGAAGGATTTTAAATAAGCAATTATACAATCATATTTTCCACATATAAATACAATTATAATTCATTAATTACGTTATTACATTTTCTGGGAATCGTAATAAATTCTAATGAATTCTTCAGCTTTTTCAGCCATCTTGTCCTTGGGACGAGGTGGTCCATAAGGACGTGAGCGTGGATGCTCCTTAGGCCAGATTTGAGATCCAACACAGTGTGTTGGGTGACAACCAGTAGTTTTAATCTATATGAAATGGAAAGATAAATACTAAAACTAGACAGGTAGCAAGATATAATATAACTCATTTCCAACCACCTGGACAAACTTATTTGTTTTATATCAAATATTATTTCATAAATATGATATCACTTTAACAGTTCAAATCTTACATAATGAATATAGTTATAAATATGTAGACAATAGCTAATGACATTAAACTAAAATTGTATTTTTAAATTTCAAAACAAATTCAACAAACATTTTCAACATGAAATTATTATTAAATTATTATATAATAATTTAGCAACTGCCAACCTTTGAAGTAACATTAGTACAGTCTTTGAAAGTTAAAGTATAAACTCAATTAAGACTTTATCACAAGCTCATGTTAACTAGAGATAATGATGATGGCAAGTTCATAGTTCATATGGTCTCTTATGGATAGTAGTAACACTCCCATTGCATAAAGGACTCTGATAAGCCACTTTTCCCATAGCTTCCCTCCCACACACACATACTCAATATAATAATATCATAACATAACCACAGTACTACTGAAACCACCAACATAAATTATTATTACAATACCTGGTTGCCTTGTGTGAACAAACGATCTGTTTGTTGTTCTCCAGTCCAGTAATTTTGTAATGACACAAATGATTTATTTCTCCAAGTAGGTAAAGCTCCTAAATCAAGACTCTTTGATGGTTGTAATGTAACTACTCCACGATGTCTAGTTTCTGGTGTGAGCGATAATCGTTTGTTTAATGGCATAAGATCTTTATGTTGCAAATGAACAGTTTTTGAGTGTTCTTCTGATTCTGCTATCTTTGGCATTATAGAGTCATCTTTAGGTAAGACAATACCTTGTCTACGTGATCGTGTTGGTTTCCTTCCTTCTTCTTGCGATGACAGTGAAGTGTTTTGCTCATCAGCAATATCAATAGAAATACTGGGTGTTCTACTAGTACCATTACTCAATGGTCGTTCTATTCCAAGCATGACTTCAGTATCATCCTCCAATGTTGAGATCATATCAATGAGTTGAGTAGAGGAAAACTTGCGAACATCACGATTGTTAATACTGACTATAATATCATCTCTGATCACTTGTTTTGATCTGTCAAGAGCAGAGCCTTCTTGAATGGAGTAAACTTTATTTTGTTGTTTGGCTTTTTTGTTGAATATAAATCCCAAACTTTCACCTGGATTTTTGTAGACTCTGACAGATTTTATAGACGACATTCTGAAAAGAAAACTAATATAATATTAATTCAAAGAGAGTAAATCTTTTATTGTGACAAGTCTGCTGTAGAATGCTGCAGCAATAATTTATGAATACCATTATACTCAATATTGTTGGAGTTATAAAATTATTATAAAATGTCAAGAATTCTGCTTCAACAAATGACAACTTACTTACTTTCTTGTCGCCTTTCCAATAGTCCAATTAGCTCTAAGGGCTTGCACAATAAAATATAAATTCCATTCATTAGTATACGTAAAACCACCCTCGGAAACCAACTCATGAATATAATTAAATGAGGAGAGGGGGCGTGTTTAACTAATAATTACTACTAATTAGCCAGGTCATTATCAGTATGGTGAACTGTCGAAGTTTATGTTCAACTCTTGTAGGGTTGTTAGTAGGGGTTTTGTTCGAGTATGACACGCCTAAATTCGTTCATATTAAAAGCAAGAAAGTTGGGGTATTAAATCGTTTGGTACAACTATGTATTGTCGGCTATATAATTGGGTATGTTAATTGTATTTCATATTTCGATTGTTTGTTTTCGACTTTTTTTATTGTTTATACGTTCTTTTCATCCTTTTATGTAAGCAATGCATCTCTTTGTAATTCTGTTTATCTGTTTATAGTTATGGCATTGTCTGGCAACATGGCGCTCAGAACACGGAGACAGTTCAAAGTGTAGTGACCACTAAAGTTAAAGGAGTAGATATTTTATATGGCGCACAAGATTTTATGGTCAATTGTCCTAATTCAGAATATGATTGGTCAATATATGATCATATTGATCTTGTTGTACCACCTCAAGTAAGTGGCATGGAAATGAGGCTGTTGGAATGAGACTGGGACTTATTAATATAATTATTCATAATGTGATTTCCAACCAGATAATGAATATTATTAAGTTTTCCTCATTACATGTGTCATGTGATATTTTATGAATCTCATTTTGTAAATGTTTTTTCTTAGGAACCAAACAGTTTCTTTGTTACAACTAACATGTGGGTCACATGTAACCAGACTTATGGAATATGTCAGGAGGTATATGTCCATTTATTCATCTATCTGTCCATCTATTTAGACATCCTTTCATGCGTCCATTTATCTATCCAGCTTCATATTATATCTTTGTCCATTAAATCTTTCATTTATCCATTTTCAGGATCCCAGTGTTCCTGGTTCTAATTGTAGTGAAGATCATCCTTGTCCTAAAGATGTTATACTACGAACTGGAAATGGTAATAATCTTATCATAATATTCTAGTTACTATGACAACCATTATCAGGTGTTACTACTGGTAACTGTTCAGATGATGGTATCTGTCTTATACGTGGGTGGTGTCCAACTGAAGCTGAAAATGATACCTTAACGTGAGCAGCCATTTTTAATGATTATCAATTATAAATGTTTATTTGTTTATAGTAAACAAGGTCCCAAAGTAGATACGCAAAATTTCACTGTCCTTATCAAGAACTCAATCTCATTTCCACTTCTTGATAAAAACTATAGAGTGTTAGTTTAAAATATCAAATTGTATTAATTTCTTTTACTATTCATCCATTTAACCAAATCATTCGTCCATTTAACCAAATCATTGATCCATTTAATCAAATCATTTAATCAAGCATCGATCCATTTTATTTATCCATTTAGACGTAATATTCCTGATACAACTAACCATACTTTCCTCAAACATTGTACCTTTGATCCAAATACTGAAGATGGTCTCTTTTGTCCGATCTTCTCTCTCCAACAAATTGTTGATATGATGGGTGGTCCTAATACCACCTATGAGACCTTAGCCACTGAGGTAAGACTCCTATTAAAGAGGTGTGGTTTAAGGTGTGGCTTATTTCTGTTGCAGGGTGCAGTTGTTGGTCTTATAATTAATTGGGATTGTAATTTAGATGTTAGTTATGAACATTGCAAACCAAAATACTTTGCAAGAAGGTATTAATTATCAACTATATTGCAGGGGTTATCTCTCTCTCTCTCTCTCTCTCTCTCTCTCTCTCTCTCTCTCTCTCTCTCTCTCTCTCTCTCTCTCTCTCTCTCTCTCTCTCTCTCTCTCTCTCTCTCTCTCTCTCTCTCTCTCTCTCTCTCTCTCTCTCTCTCTCTCTCTCTCTCTCTCTCTCTCTCTCTCTCTCTCTCTCTCTCTCTCTCTCTCTCTCTCTCTCTCTCTCTCTCTCTCTCTCTCTCTCTCTCTCCTTAAAAAGGCTTGATAATCCTGTTGCTCAGATATCACCAGGGTATAATTTTCGGTGAGGTTTTTTATTTACTTTAATTTATTATGTGTGTGTATCTAGTTATCCTAAGTATTATTATGTGAATGGAGTAGAAAGAAGAGATGTTTGGAAAGTCTACGGTATCAAATTTGTGGTACAAGTTACTGGACAGGTTGGTAAAGGAACAAAAAACATAACTCTCCTCTCTCTCTTCTTAGGGAAGAAAATTTTCTTTTACAACTCTTGTTTTAGCTCTAGGATCTATGATAGCTTTGTTAGCTATTGTAAGTATTTAATAGTTGAGTTCTCTTTGATATTGTGTGTTACAGGCTACTACAGTGACAGATGTATTTGCTTTGTATCTCTTGAAAAAAGCTCCACTTTACCGTAAGAAGAAATATCAACAAGTTGAAACTTCAGGAGGGATTAACAATGGAAGCAGTCATATTTATGACTCAGAATATGTAATACTAACTATTAATGTATCTATTGATTCTTCTATCCATTATCTATCTATCCATCTATTATCTATCCATCCATCCATTTGAATTTTATATCTTATTTTAGGTCCCAATACTCTCTGAAAATAGGTCCTATTTAAAGTGAACACAATGATACTATATAATACTATGTGTGTGTATTACGTTATATAAATCATTGATTTTTTAATTATTGGTAGTTGTGGGTGGGGCTTGTTGTGTACATGCTAATACATTATGGTAGATAAGATACACAATTAATGTAATAAATACATATTCAAATATAGTTCAGTAGTTCAGTACCTTCTTTTATATGAATTTAAAAGATTATGTGGCGTATATAACTTTTGTAAGAGAAAATAAATTAATATTTATACATTTTATAATTGTATATAATTTGGTTCATAGATATATTTATTTTGGCTTTTTTTCATTATCTGTGCCCAAAACATCTTCATAAAGTTCCGGTGTTGAAAGACCTTCCTTTTCTAAATATTTCTGTAGAAAAAGATAAATATCTCACTTACTGAACAATACACAGCATATGATATAGTCTAACCTGGAGACATTGCTGGTATGCTGCAAAGACTTCTCCGCAAGCTTGCTCATGGTCTTGTCCACCTTTCAGATAGGAATTTTTAAACCATGTGTTGAAACAGGTATCATATTTTGCTTTGAGAGGAGTACAGTCTTCAGCAATGCTCTGCATAGCTTCATCTGTAGCCATTTTGTGGGTGGGGCTGCCTTGCAGGATGAAAGCGGGTTATTTATTATCGGATGATATCCTGTTTTGTCATAGGATTCTGAAGAAGGATACTCATCAGCCAATCAAATCGCTTGAAGCTCTGGTTGCTGTTAACAATAAAAGAGTCTCTACCACCTCATTGACAGTTGTATTAATTTTCGAGTTAGCTGTTAGGTAAGTTGGTAGCGTTATGTAATATGCAATTCTTCTTCTTTCTTCTTAGAGTAAAAGCAAGTAACAATATGTCTGACCGTAAAGCTGTCATCAAGAATGCTGACATGTCAGAAGACATGCAGCAAGATGCAGTGGATGTAAGTGAAGACTAACTCCTAACCACTATTATTCTACTATCATTACTTTAGATCACTACACAAGCAATGGAAAAGTTTAACATTGAGAAAGATATTGCTGCTTACATAAAGAAGGAGTTTGACAAGAAGTACAATCCCACTTGGCATTGTATTGTCGGACGTAACTTTGGTTCTTATGTAACTCATGAAACTAAAAACTTCATTTATTTTTATCTTGGACAAGTAGCTGTGCTCCTCTTTAAATCTGGATAATTTGCAATAGACCAACTTTATCTCAACTGTTTAGTGTTTTTTGTACATTATATCCTCACAAAGGATATTCCACTTACCACACAAACAGGCATCTATATAATATATATAATACAGTATTATGGAAATAATATTAAATGTACACAAAACTATTAAGAAATAATGTATAATTAATTTTATTTGATCTGTAAAATTTTTAAGTTAAATCAATAATGTTAGTTCTTGAAGGGGTGTGGTTTAAAGGGCATGGCTGGCATTGATAATGATGTTGAAGTTGAAGACCAAGATGTTAGCTATCCGCTTGAGGTAGATTATTGTGGAGGTAAGTAATAATAGTCAGTAGTTCAGTATGTTTTATTATGTAATCTGGTTTACTTTAGTCTGTGGTATGCCACCAGAGGTAAGTATTGTATATAATGATGTAATGATTGTTATTCTGTTAGTACTGTGAATACAGTCCAACACAAGCTAGATGTTATGAGTGGATGAAGGTTCATTTACCAAACTACTATTTACAACTAGTGGAGAAAGGTACAACTATTATGAAATTTTATTACATGTACATATACAGCAGGTGATCAGCTAGATAAATTAACCCTTAGTGAAGGTAAGAAACAGTCTCGGGGCGGGAAAGCTCTCAAGAAGCCTAAGAAAAAGGTTATCATATTTGGTATTGGTGTCTAATGATGTGTAATTTATAGGAAGTTGTTCGTAGTATCAAGATATCACAACAATTACGAAGTAAAAAGAAGCATGTGACTGTGGTTAATGGGTTAAAAACATGTGGTGAGTTTAACCCTATTAGTAGCAGTTTAAATGATGCATATACTAAACATCTTTAAATAGAGGATCTAGTGTAGTCTATATAGTTAATTATTATGATTTTATTAAGGATTTCCCCCTTATAGATATTGACCTTAAAAAGGCCAGTAAACAATTTGCTACTCACTTCTCTTGTGGTAGTTCTGTCACTGGAGATGATGAGATTGTAATTCAAGGAGATATTAGTGATGATCTAATTGATTTTCTATTAGAGCAATGGCCAGATGTAAGTATTGCATTTAAGATGTGCAGGTATATATACTATATTTAGATTGAGGAAGACTGCATACATTTGATTAAGGATAAGAAAAGATAAACGTCATTAACAATCTATTCTATACCTATATATTTAACTATTAATCATTAATATTCACTGAGTTTGAAGAAATATTTGCAGTCCTTTTAAGAACCCTTGGACGTAGTTTTGCCGCTCAAAATTGCGATAAAAAGGGACCACTTGAGCTGCAAATTTCTCATCAATTCCTCTCTCTCCCAAATAATTATAAAGTGCATCCAGTAACTCCTATATAGAGTGAGATATAAAGGTATAATGAATCACTCTGTAACACACTCTCAATAAAATATCCATCAGCCAATACTTAGTTATATTTCTAGTGTCTTTTATAAGAGTTTCTATTGGTGTATATGATGTATTGGTGAAGTAACTTACATCACTAAGGAAGGTTGTATCGATAGTGTATAGATCACTTTCTGGTACATCTTTGGGCAGAACTGTGATGCTATCTATTGTCATGTTGTCCCACTCATTCCCTTCCACACTGTACTGTCCATAGCTGTTGAATGCACATTCAAACTGGACACTGTTGCCCTAAAAATCACATGACTGTCACATGACTAGTATATGTATGTCTTACTGAGGGTTTCTTAACTGTGACTGTAAATGAAGGCAAGAAAAATGGCTATAACAAAAGAAGAGTATTCAATTGTGAACAGATATACATGTAGCTTACTTCAATGTCCTCATCTTCATCCAATTCTTCTGTTGTGGCTTCAATAGCATTGTTAACATCAATAAGAACTTCAATTCTAAAACACAAATAATAATGTTACTACTGTTATTACTGATAATATTACTAGGGGTCATTGCTACTGTAATTATTGATAATATTACTAGGGGTCCTATGCTTACTCCTCATTTCCCTGTTGCCTTGAAAGTGTTGCCAAAGCTCCAGAGATGGAAATATCGAATCTTTCAATTATTGGATGAGAAATAGATTCTTCCTCTAGTTTGAGTTCTGTTTTTAAACATTGGAAAAGACTCTGTTCAGACTTGGTTGTATAATAACATTTGTTGATAAATACTCTTTTATTCC
The DNA here is from genome assembly GCA_963693285.1 of Xestospongia muta. Classification (NCBI taxonomy): domain Eukaryota; kingdom Metazoa; phylum Porifera; class Demospongiae; order Haplosclerida; family Petrosiidae; genus Xestospongia; species Xestospongia muta. Next base: position 8,536,472 of record OY848921.1, read on the forward strand.
AGTTATCTAAAAAAATAACATTATAAGAATAACATAAATAACTTAGCACTTACAATGCTCTAGCGTTTTATAACCAACTACAGGACATCTGTAAAGAGTTGCAAGATTATTACAAGACGACAACAAACGAGATACTCTATAAGCCATGGGTAAGGTCACCACGTGGGTAAGGGGTAGGACGTAATACATCACGTGATCAACAAAAATTTGTCGCCCCCCTCGTCAACAACTAGTAAGACGTTTATGAGTTTGCAAAAGGCTTTAGAAGAGAGAGAGAGATTGATTGTCCCTACATCAATAATTCTATAATCCCTTACTTACTTACTATCTTATTTGAAGAGCGACAATTCCTTGTAGTTACGTTATAATCTTATACTATACGTTATATCTGGTCGAGTGATGGCATCTGAGGTTGATAAACTGAACGTTGATAGTATTATTCAGAGATTGTTAGAAGGTAAGTGCTTTATCTGTTTGTCTTATTTAAAGTATTACTTTCATTTATAGTTCGTGGGTCTAGACCAGGCAAGAATGTTCAACTTACTGATACTGAGATAAGAGGGCTATGTTTAAAATCTCGAGAGATATTTCTGAGTCAACCAATTTTATTGGAACTAGAGGCCCCACTTAAGATATGTGGTTAGTAACATAATATATTAAAAGTACGAAATATTTAGTTTTAAGTTGTATAGAAGATCTATTGATACCTGTAATACGTTGTGTTTTTAAAGCAACAAAGTTTGTATTTGTTACGATGTTTGTGTCAATAATTACTACATTGATTTACAGTATTATAACAAACAACAGAGGTCATTTAATACATGATAAATCAATAACATATTAAGAAAGCTCATTCTTGGAAGACTAAGATCATAATTATTTAGTTGTTTCCTCTCTTCGCTCCTATTACAATACCCCTCCACCATATATAGCTCGTGTCATTCTACACTTAAAGATAGCCATTTAGTATCATGTACCACAATACCACCATACTATATATAGCTCGTGTCACTTAAGAGAGAGTCATATAGTATCCTGTTTCTTTGTCACATTCCACTGTACACTCCATTAACTTATAAGGTGTTGAATCTTGTTCATGGAATCCCTTCTGTCAATTACATAATATAAATATTGTTTTCATGTAGGTGACATTCATGGACAATATTATGATCTGCTACGACTCTTTGAATATGGTGGCTTCCCACCAGAGTCTAATTATCTCTTTTTGGGCGACTATGTAGATCGTGGCAAACAATCTCTTGAAACTATTTGTCTTCTATTAGCGTACAAGATCAAATATCCTGAAAATTTCTTTTTGCTACGAGGCAATCACGAATGTGCTAGCATCAACAGAATTTATGGGTTTTATGATGAATGTGAGTGGGTGTGGTGTAATGTTGTGGTTATGTTGTTTGTGTGTGTGTCAGATAACTAATAGCTCGTAATGATTGCCATAGTAGCTTTGTCAACTTGTTGTCACATAATTGTGATCATTATATTTCCTTGTTCTCTTTCTCAGGTAAAAGACGATATAATATTAGACTATGGAAAACATTTACAGATTGTTTTAACTGTCTTCCAGTAGCAGCCATTTTGGATGAAAAGATCTTTTGTTGTCATGGAGGTGAGTTTATTTACTCTAACTATAAATGTAACTCACTGACGATCTCTTCCCTCCTCTCTTCAGGTTTATCACCTGATCTACAGTCCATGGAACAGATTAGACGCATAATGAGACCAACAGATGTCCCAGATCAAGGTGAGTACTACAGTACTATGTACATCTAACTTGACTGTAGCAATGATAGTTTTTTAAAGTTTTGTATCTCTTTTTTAGGTTTGCTATGTGATTTATTATGGGCAGATCCTGATAAGGAGACAGTTGGATGGGGAGAGAATGACCGAGGAGTATCATTTACATTTGGTCCAGAAATAGTCTCAAAATTTCTCTGCAAACATGACCTTGATTTAATATGCCGAGCACATCAAGTAAGCAAAGGGGTGTGGCAACATACCAAACATGACCCGGTTTACTACCAGCTGGTGTTTTAGAATTAAAAGAATGCAATTAACGATATTCATTGCCTTTAACGAGATTCATTATGTCTACTCATTGTATAGTGTCACAGTGACTTAGCATCATTAACAAGCTGAGTAGCCTTTTTGACAACTGCTAATTACATAATGGCTTCTTGTGTTATGTTTGAGCTCAGAGAGCAACCTTATAATAATGGTTAACACTTGTTCATATAGTATAATTTACCAGTTGAGTTAATGAGAATTGTGTTACTTATCAAGCAACCTTGCTAATAAAATTATGTTAGCACTTTATAGATTATACCATTTATATTTGGTTTACTGTGGGGATATTTTATCCTGCCCCTATTAATTAGTACCTCTTTGTTAGGTGGTAGAAGACGGCTATGAATTTTTTGCTAAACGACAGTTGGTGACGCTATTTTCTGCTCCTAATTATTGCGGGGAATTTGATAATGCAGGAGCAATGATGAGTGTTGATGAAACATTGATGTGTTCTTTTCAGGTGAGTACTGCTAATGGCAACTATCCTAAGTCCCTGTGGTTTCTTTGTAGATCCTCAAGCCAGCATCAGATCGAAGAAAATTTTTCCCTTATGGCGGAAGTAGTCAAGGTAGTCGTCCTCAGACACCACCTAGAGGAGCAAATGGCAAGAAGGGCAAGAAATAACTTGCTTCTCTTTGCCCCTACCCCTCCTTTAACGAGTAATTATTAAATATAATACTAATCTCATGGAGACATCAATTGTAACTATAGTCTAAATAAATATAAATGTAATTTTTTTGAACAAGAAACTGACCTGCACGAGCTAGGTTTTATGTTTTGTGGGGTCTTATGAGAGACTTTGTTCTTTCTTTTTCAAAGCTACTTTTGTCTTTTCAAAATCTGCTAATGTTCTTTTTTCTTAGTGTCCTAACAATATTCATACACACATATATATATATACTCATACATACAGTCTTAAACTATTACAATAGAATCATAAATATACTATTACATCAGTTGATTCTGTTTTTTTCATTTAATGTGGTTGTTAAAAGAGATTATTGGTCTGAAAAAACAAGTCACTTTATCTACCTCCTATTACAAATGCATTTGTAAAAGCGTCATCATCTTTCTCAATATCACTGTCCTCTTCTTCTACACGTGTCTTTGACTTTTCTGTTGATGTGTCTGTTGATGTGTCGTCTTTTGACAACTTCTCCTTTAGACGCTGCTTCTTTTTTAATCTAATTAAGAAAGAGGAGTTATTTAATGAGTCGTATCAAATTTTACCGTTTTGCTCTTTTTTTGGCAGTTTTTTCTTCAGCAGCTGCTTTTTTTTCTGCTAATCGTTGTTGGAACTCAGTGTCTTTATCTTCTGTTTCTGCCTTCTCTTGTATCCATTGTTGACGAGTCATCTCGTAACGCCGCAAATGACGATAAACATGGAACACTTCGCTTCCAGCACCAGCACTTGATCCTAACATTAATTAAAGGGGCTAACTCACCTAATGATGGGTGGAGCTAGTGATGGTACTTACCCATATAGAATCGTTTGAATTCAGGTGGTTCTTGTGGTTTCCATTCCGGTGTTGGAGCAGGAATATCTACAGGTTTATCCTACAGATAATAATATATTATGTCATGTATTAATGTCACTAACAGGCTCTGCCATCAACTTTTCAAGCTGACTCTTCTGTAACTTTTTAGGTGTCATTCTGCCTTTAAATGTCGTGGATGGTTTGTCTTTATTGCGAACTTTATCTTCAGTTTTTTGATTTGTTTCAGTCATTTTTGCTTTTAGTTCAAAACTCCACCCACATCATCGGATCGACCACACCTATTAATTAGACCCCGTAAGGTATTGTGCTGCAACTAAAAATTCTAATAAAATGTCGTCGATATGGTGGGGAGTATGTCTGACTGGAGCAGCAGTAGTAGCAGCTACTGTGTACGTTATATTTGGTCCAGAAGCATGGAGAGGGAAAGGTAAATTAAACTCCTAACACGTGGTTATCACGTGATCATAGTTTCTCAGTGCCCTGGTCTTGTCAATCTTGGTAACACTTGTTTCATTAATGCTGTTATACAGGTTAAGTTACAGGGTTTAATTTGATTATTTTATTTAAGATGTTTAGGCCTTAGCATCATTACCAGCTATATCACAATGGTTGTTGTTATGTCACGCTCGTTACAAGAGTGGGAAGCTAATTAAGTCATTATATTCCATTGTTCAAGGTTAGTATAACTTTAGTCTGTAATACGATGTATTGTTATTAGTATAGCATTGAATAATGAGAAAGAGCTCGATATTAGTCCCACTGAATTGCTAGATGCATTAATATGGCATGGCTGGTTAATTGATTACCAGCAGCAGGTGGGTGGATAAATGGGTGTGGTCTGTAACAACCCACTCGTTTAATTATGACAGGATGCATTGGAACTTTATCATGTTTTGTTAAATACAATAGAAGAGGAAATGATAGGTATATAATAATTGAGGTGAACCCATTAATTTCTTATTTAATTGCAATGTTAGTTCAAACCAGTTCTCTCTCAGAAGTCCCACAGCTATTTAACATGACATTAGAAATGAACGGATCTGTTCGCACAAAACTGGGTCAGCTCATTGATAACATCATTGGTGATGTCATTATTTTGTAATAGGTTCAATTATATCTCCCCCTCGTCTGCCACCCTGTCCATTGAGGGGGTTATTAACAAGTTCATTAGTCTGTTGTCATTGCAAACATTCAGTAAGTTATAAACACTTGTATTGTATTTTTAGTGTGTCCTTAGTTACCAACACGATATGAGTTTATAGATAGTTTACCACTTTCACTTCAACCTTCATCTTATAGTACAAATGTAAGGATGTTACACTATATATAGAGAGAGATAGTTTACTCTCACTCTCTCTCACAGAATTCATTGCAATACAGTCTTAGACAGTACATGAGTTCAGAGTTTGTGCAAGATGTCGAGTGTCCGTCGTGTTCTCAAGAAGCAACCACTAAACTTAAACGAACATTTGTGAAACAGTTACGTATTGGACGACTACCCGAAATACTTTGTTTTTACATAGTACGTACTATCTGGTTACCAGATGGCTCCATGACCAAAAACACAACTCACCTGGAATTTCCTTATTCCCTTGATGTTGCAAACTATATGGCTTACACTGACCACACAATAAGGTATAAACACCACAACAGGAAATGTATGTATATATTATTCTTATCCTAGTTACCAGTACAAACTTTGTGCTGTTATTGAACACTTAGGGGGCCCTTCATCTGGACACTATTGCACTTATCGTAAACATAACAATCAATGGATCTACACTTCAGATACTGCTGTTTATCCAGTCAATGCACGAGATGTTTTACAATGCCAGGCCTACATGCTTTTTTATGAACGGACAAGATGATCATTTATGTTATTATGAACAAAGATGAAATTGAAACTGCTATCATGTCTGTTGTTAGCTTTCATAAATCTTTATTTATAAAGACAATAATTTACTTACAATAAACTAAGGATGGATTATATTATAATGTAATGGTTATCATAAGAAATGGCCTACAAATATTAATAGCAAAGAAGTCTCATTGTTGGTTACTTATGTAATAAAAAACCTGCTAAGCACAAAAATATTTATGAGTCTTGTTCTACATCATCAACTCCCTTGCTCTCATCTAAAAATTAGAAAATTTATAGTAATAGTTTTCTATTGTGGGACTTAGTACCTGTGGTCCAGAGTGTGAGATTGTCCCTAAGCAGTTGCATTATTAGAGTACTGTCTTTATATGAATCTTCACCCAGATTGTCTAGCTCAGCAATAGCATCATCAAATGCCTATTAAAGGAAGCATATCATATTACATCTTTAAAATTGCTACGTCATAACTCACTTTCTTAGCTACTTCACAAGCTTTTTTTGAGTCATTCTGGATCTCATAGAAAAAAACAGAGTAATTTAGAGCTAATCCAAGGCGTATTGGATTTGTGGGGTGTAGTTTCTCATGAGCAATCTCCACAGCTGCTTTATAAGCATTCTCACTCTGCTCTGCCGCTTGATCTCTCTCATCTTTAGAAGAGTACTCTGCCTCGTATCGACAGTAATCTCCTTTCCTAGTGGAAACAACAATTGTCACTTGAGTGATATATGTATTAAAATAACATACATTTTGTTGTAGAAAACACGAGATTCATCGCCATTGTCTGGTGCTTGAAGGAGATGGTCATCGAGAAGAGATAGAACATCTCCAGTTATTTTTTTTAATTCTGCCTCTACTTCTTTCCTGTAAGTTCGGATCATTTCAAGCTTGTCAGAGTCTCCTCTACTCTCCTCCTTTTGTTCAATGCTAGAGATAATACGCCACGATGCCCTCCTGCTTCCAATGACGTTCTTATATGCGACAGAAAGGAGATTTCGTTCTTCTACACTGAGGGTAGTATTCATTTGAGCTACGGTCTTCATGGACTCGACCATTTCTGCATTAATAATCGTTAATATTGACGTTATTAAATAAAAAAAACTCACCATCGTATCTTTCTGCTTGTTCTGCAAGCTTTGCCCTAAAAACATGACTATCTCTTTCATCCATACTGTCTTCGAACTTGTTCTCGTTTCAATCAACGCTTCGATGGGCGGCTTGTAATTTTAACCGCCAGTATACATGCACTATACGTATTATGTTAGTTACCGTTACTATGCCAACAAGGATTGACGTATTTAAAGCTTGACCAATCCGATGTCTTCAAACACGTGAATCTATTTTGTAACTGTTTGTTATAATAAGTACTTATAATTATACATTTAACAACAAAGATAATAAAAAATTACTATAGTAAATTTTGTTGAGTTTGAAAAAATACAACACAAAGTAGTAACTGTGAATTACTAACTCTTTGACTCAGTTTTGTTCAGATTCTATAAAAAATGTCATACAGGTTATGGCAATGTTGTACATACATACCGTCCTCTAAGTCTTCATCACTTGACCAAAGAGTAAGGTTGTCCCTGAGGAGCTGCAAAATAAGAGTACTATCTTTGAGTAATTCTTCATCATCAGGAGGACCAGAAACAGCATTGTCAAACGCCTATTTAAGAAGAAAGAAAAGCATTTACTAAACCTCTAAAAGAGTGCTCACCTTCTTAGCAATATCACAGGCCTTAGCTTTATCACCTAAAATTTCATAATAGAAAACAGAGTAATTTAAAGCAAGGCCTAGTCGTATCGGATGACAAGGATAAAGGTTCTCTTCATTGGCAGTCTCAGTTGCCATGCTGTACGCTTCTTGACTTTTCTGTGCGGCTTTATCTTTTTCATCTCCTGTACTGAATTCTGCCTCATAACGACAATAGTCTCCCTTCCTAAAATTATTTAATTATGAGACATGATTAGAGGGGTTGACCTACATTTTGTAATAAAACACTTTACTCTGAACATCTTCAGCATTTTTAATGAGGTGATCATCTAAAAGAGAACACACAGTGTTACATATGTCCCTCAGCTCAACCTCAATGCTCTCCCTGTATTCCTTAGCATATTGTATTCTTTGGGAATCTGATCGTGACTGTCCCTCAATGGCACTTAGAGTCCGCCAGGCTATCCTGCGAGTACCAATAATGTTTTTATAGGCAACTGATAGAAGATTGCGTTCTTCTGACGAGAGAGGGCTATCTGCTTCTGCCACAGACTTCATTGCTGATACCATATCTAAGAGAAATGAATAAAAACACCTTATTTTCTTCTAAAGTTGATTTTAACTTACCATCGTATCTTTCTGCCTGCTCGGCCAACTTTGCGTTTATGACCAGACTTTCTCTGTCAGCCATTCTTTGTCTCTTAACAAAACGTGCTAGTTAAAATTAGTTTAAATGGTCGACGTCGGATTTCGCTTTTTATAATCCGCGGACCGGACAACAAGTTGGCATAGTAACAATGACGTCCACTAGCCGCAAATTCGGCAAAATTTGGTTACTATGACAACAAACTGACGTCTTTTCAGTTAAAATTAAAATGACAATGCAAAATTTGAGACAAACAGGTAGTGCTTGTGTTGACATATTTTATCTATAAGATATCCATAGTACTGTCAAGCTGTTCCTCTAATTCTTTTTTTGATATCTATAATACAAAATTTACACACAGAGGACATAAAGTCAGTCTCAGCTACCTTTCCTGCCTTGTATCGTTTGAGTAGACGAGCTTCATGTGCTAACTCTTGTAAATCGTCAGCAGAGAATTGATGCTAAAAATAAAATATGAATAATTCTGTATATCATAATACATTTATACATTTTTCTGACGCTTGTTCCTTCTGGCTACCCGTCTTTCTTCAGTATCTCTTTTTCTTTGTCGACTCTATAATAACAGTTTATTAGAGATATAGTAGTAACAACATATCCTCTTACCATTCTTTGCTGACGTTTGGCTGCCCATGCAGCATCTAATAATTTAGTAATTTGATTAAATATGTGTAGTAAATTCTGCCTACACCTTTTTTAGCTTTCAATACTTCAGCTTGTTTCTGTTGACTTTTGTCCTTATAAGGTATGTCCTCTATAGAGATAGGAGATGGTACAAAAGATGATGTATCTTGTCCTCTGAGTTCAGGCATTTTTGGCAAGTGAAGTAGGCCATATGTACCAAATGCCAAATCAGGTAATTTTAAAGCTAATGATAGGAGTTAAGATGGGGTTAAGACTGGTTCATTACTGTGTAATTAGATTATGTACCTTTAGCATTGAAAATTACATGACATTCGTGTTTATTGTAAAATCGAACAAATGAGACAAAAGCTCGTACGCTTTTATTATGTAATTCTCTGAAACAACATGACAATAGAAACACATGAGAAATCCTCAAAGCACTTACCGTTCCTGAGTTAATAGAGGTCGAACCCTCCCTTCTATAAAGTTTTTCTCTATTTCATATTTTTCTTCTAGAGGTAATAATGTTACACTTTGGCTAATGTCCATATAATGAACATAAGCTGTCTCTGATGGAAGCAAGAACACAAGGGCACATCCCCTACGTCCCATTCTAGCTGTACGACCACATCGATGTATAAAAGCTCTTTAAAAAAGGGAATAAATTCACTGGTCTCACAGCCACACCCACCTACTTTGCTGACGAGGGTGGATCAAATTGTATAACCCAATCTACATCAGGTATATCAATACCTCGAGCCATTACATCAGTAGACATCAGTACCCCACTAATTAGATAGTTATAACGACATTTATATTACCTATAATTACAATACTAACTTATCCATTGTCATAAATGAGTCAAACAAAATTTGACGTTTTTCTCTCATTTTCCCATGTAATGAGAATACAGCTATATCAACTAGTCTAAAAACAAGATATATATATATATATATATTTATTATATCAATGTACCTCTTAACGATATCACTAAAATATGTGACACCAGCACAAGTAGCAAAGAAAACTAAAAGTTTCTTATCTCTGTGATGAAAAAGAAATGACACAAGGTATGCAAGTTTCTCTTCTGATGAGGTTTCCTGTAAACAGTCATGATTTTAATACTAATTCCATATCGAACTTACTAAATAATAGTTAATTAATGAGGGTGGGGTCGATTGTTCCTGTAATTAACTGACAATTATAATAGTTGTAACAACAGAGCACATACTAATTGTTCTCCTGAACTGAGAGCAATGTTGATAGGATTACGTAATCCACCTCTTATTAACACCTCTACATTATGTGTCAGTGTTGCTGAGAAAAGACCCTATAAGTAATGACATCATTATTACATCATAAAATCATACTTACTGTTCGTCTCTGTTTCGGTAAATAACTCAATATTGTGTTAAGGCTATAAATGACATTATTATGATGTCATTGAGGATTGGGTAACTTACGTGGCTTCAAATCCAAGATCAAGCAAGCAATCAGCTTCATCTAATACCAAGACCTCCTAATTAATATATGTTATGGGTGGAGTAATACATGAGGTGGGTGGAGTCTTACAAGAGCTCGAACACTGGCAGCTAAATGACAATCCTTACGCTCAAGAAGATCAGCTAAACGACCAGGGGTAGCCACCACAACAACTCCTCTAAAGGTACAGATACATAATTACATTCCTGTTCCTAATAACATGGGAATGGGTTTATGGAAATGTGTCACTGACCCTTCGTTATTTATTGCAATTACATCCTTAGAAACTTCTCTACTACCTCCAATGAGAAGTTGTAACGACAATGACGATGATAAAAATAATTTCATCACTTCAGCAACTTGTACTGCTAATTCTCGTGTAGGTAAAATAACTACGGCACCTGTCTGTGGTGGGTGGGACAGTGGGTGGAGTCAGTTAAAGAAAGCACTTACCTCTCCTATCTTCCACTTTTCTATTCTATTAAAATTTACAATAAACTATGAAATATTATACCATTACCTTCGATTTAGTATTTCTATAATAGGAATTACAAAGGCTAGTGTTTTTCCTGATCCAGTGACCTGTAAAATTTTAACAAATCTAGTAAACATTCCATTCCTGAACTTACAGCTTGAACAGCAACATCTTTGTTGTTCATAAAATGAGGTAGAACTTGACACTAATAACAACAATTAAATAAAGTGATTTAAAGACCTCTCTTGCATACCTGGACTGGAGTTGGTGTGTGGAAGTTTTGCTGTTTCAATATTTCCAGAATTGCTGGAGAAATAGCTGGTTGTATTTCTGTCCAAGTAGACATCTTGACACATCTGACCACGTGGTTTACATAACTGCGCATGCTCGTATATAATCCCTTCGTCTCCTATCCAACGTGGTACTAGTCATAGAACAGGTAATTCTTTTAAAACCTCTTTCATCTTTGTTTTAATGCATTTAATATAAGATCTGTTTAGTTCTCTATTACTCTATGATATCGTATTTGTCATAGCTATGTCTGATAAACCACAAGAAGAACAGAAGAAAAAGAAAAAGAATTCTCATGCTCCACGTAATTACCTCCTACCAGGAGGAATATGGAGATATGGACGTTCTGCTATGTATGCTAGAAGACGTAATTATCTGAAGAAAAACTTGCATACCGAGCCTAAAAATAAGAAAAGAATTCATTACAAAATTAAACCTATTGGTGGTGAAAAAAATGGTGGTACTCGATTGATACTTACTAGAAAATCGGTATGAACTACCTGTAATAATAAAGTACTTTACTTTCACACAGCGTAAATGGTACCCCAGTGAGGACACACCCAGGAAACTAAGGCGACGTATCAAACCAAAACCTTGTAAATTACGAAAAAGCATCACTCCCGGGACAGTCCTTATTTTATTAGCAGGACATCATGAAGGAAAACGTGTCATATTTCTTAAACAGTTACCATCAGGACTGCTACTAGTAACTGGTGAGTAGTTTATTAGTGTATTGTTTTAGTATGAATTACACTCTTTGGTAGGTCCTTATAAATTTAATCGAGTCCCCCTTCGTCGTGTCAACCAAGCATACGTTATTGCTACTAAAACTAAAGTTGATATTGATGGAGTAAAGATTCCTAAACATTTGAATGACGACTATTTTAAGAGAAAACGTCCAGACAAGAAAAAAAAGGGCAAGAAAGCAAGCATCTTTGAAGACAAGGAATCGGTACACAGTGTTACATAAAAACACATCATTTTATCTTGTTTTAATAGCGTTACAAAGTAACTGATGAAAGAAAGGAAGACCAGAAAACTGTTGATAATCAACTCTTTAAAATTATCACAAAAGAGGAGTGTTTGCAGTCATATCTTCGCCACAGGTTCTCACTATCTAATGGACAATATCCTCACAAAATGGTTTTCTAAAAAATATAGAACAGTTTTTGTTGATTGTCTTAAGATGATTTTTGAAGTTAAAACCACGTGGTGGGTGGGTTTATAAATTTAACTCTTTGTATGCTTGAGGTTTTACCATGTGGTAATGAGTGAAGAAGAGACACAGTTGATAATAGGGAGTGTAAAGTACAAGAAACAAGATGGTATCCTTGTGTTGACGCGGTCACAAGTGGCTTGGTCCCCTGAAGGCTCCTCAGAGGTCACTTTTAATAGTCCTTATACCAATATTAAAAGTAAATTGATATCAGTATTGTTTAAGTGACTTTATTGTTATTTTTAGGTCATAAAATTAGTAAAGAAAGTGGTTCTAAAGTTCAACTTCAACTAGTACATCATGATGGCAGTACAACTGTCTTCCATTTTGTTGGGGCTGATCCAAAATCGGATAGATCTCAAGTATCAGAGCTCCTATTACAGATGATATCAAAAGCTTCTCAACAAGTAATGAACGTGTGTTTGAGTGCCCTAATATAATATATAATTTTTTAGACTCGTAATCCTGAAATGGAGGCTAAATGGAATTTATTACAAGATGCTGACCTTTATAGACTTTATAAAGATATGGTTGTATCAGGAACTATCACTGCTGAGGAGTTCTGGGCTAATAGATGGGTGGGTACATGATAAGATCTCTTAATATAGTTTGTATGTGTCTGTTCTTAGAATGGAGTTAGCACTAACTCTGAACAACAGTCTGGACTGCCTTCTGCATTCTTGGTACAATTTACTTGTTTACTAGACACAATTGACTCTTCTTTCTCATTCTCAGGTTGATATTCAAGCTATATCTGGATGTAATACTGTTCAGTATCAGTTAACACCTGATATTATTGAGAATATATTTAGAATGTATCCATCAGGTCAGTCTTACTATCAATCCAGTTAAGTTACTATCTATCCATTTTAACAGTGAAGGCAAAGCATGCAGAATTAGTACCTGATAAGGTAGTATCTATTTTGAAAGAAATTATTTCAATTTTTTATTGTAGTTAAGTGAAGAACAGTTTTGGGTTCAATTCTTTCAGTCACAAAAATTCCATCGGAACCGCCTCCCACAAAAGCCAAAAGGAAATGAGTTGTTATTTCAGGAGCTGTTAGAAACAGATGTTAATTGTAAACAATATAATTGATAATAATGACATCAATATATTGTGTTCTAGCCATACCCCAGGATAGCGGTAGTGACCCATTGTTACCATCTATTGATAACCCTTTTGAGGTATGTACCACAACGTCAGTTTGTACATGTAAATACCTGTTTTTAAAACCGGTTTTAGGACCTTGAAGAAACGGTTCCTGGTGCAAAAGTGGGCAAAGCTCAACAGCAGATATTAAAGCGGTGCAATGAACACAGTAAACTGGTTTTACACACTATTCAATCTGATGTGTAAGCTTGTTTATATAACCTGTTGGACTGCTTTCCATATGTTTGGATGTAGGGGTAGTTCTAGTCAAACAGGTTTAAGACGAGAATTATCTGAAGAGCCCCTACAATTAGCAATTGGATCATCTCATTTAGTAGCAGACACACCCTCTCATTCACTTGTCTCATTAGCACAAATGTCACTTCAATCTTTATCACAGCAGGTTTGTTTAATTGTATAACACATTTATCTCTCTCTTTCTCCTTTAAGCCTCTGTTACCTTCCCAAGCACACTCTGCTATTATACATCTTCTCCCTGGCGGTTCTTTAATGTCTGACACAAGCTCTCTTTCCTCCTCTTTTGCACAGTCTACTGTAGAAAGTCTTTGTCGTTATCAGAGATCTTTAGCTGAACTTTTGAGACACTTTTGGGCTTGTTTTCCAGTAGTTAATCAACAATTAGAACAAAAAGTAAGAACTTGTGTTATTGTATAATTAATGACAACACACCTTACGTGTAGGTCCATAGAATGGCTCAATGTTTGCAAGATTTTAAAGACAAACAATTATCAGAGTTTCAATCTCAATTGTCTCCCTCGGAGTTGATCTTATTGGAGCAATTAGAGACAACAGTTAATATGGCGTTGTTCCGATACCAAGACTGGCTTAATAAACAGCAAAAGTCAAGTTAAACAATATATTATAAATATTTATTTATTTATTCTGCTTATTTATTTTCCTCTCCTAATTGTAATGCTGAGAGGAATTGAATTACTACTTTCTGTTCTGTAGTGTCTATTTGTTGTAAATCGTCTAATTTTTTAATTGCCTTTTCAATCACAATCCCTAATAATAAATAAGGGATATTATTTATATTAAATATAATATGAGCCCTTACTTCTTTCAGTAGAGACTTTGTCTTCTGAGAGCTAGAGTATTATACAGCAGGGTTGGCAGTGAAGCTACAGTAAGATTTGGTCATACCTCATCTATTGGGTATTCCTGAATGGTCTGTTTAAGGAATTTGGTTGCCATGGGAGATAGAGGATAAGTTCCAATAATCGAGACATCTTCCATACCAGATATCAACTTGCACATTGTCAAACAAAGCTAAACAATATGAGTTTATATAACATACAATATTTATTAATATGTCACCATAGAAACCATTTTAACAGCTTGGTATTGTCATTACAACTCTTGTACTTTACCTGGTGACGGAAGGCATTTGTCTGTCGATATTCTGTGAAGTCTGGTTGGTAGTGACTGTTTTCCAGACCTTTCAATATTGCTATCCATACGTTTTGTAATAATTGAGGGGAGGGGTAGAAGGTGGGGCTTCCAAGTGCTAAAGCAGCATTTGTACGCACCTAAAATAAAATATTTTATAATAATTATTACTAGAAATATTGACTTACTTTGAAATTTTTACATGTAACGACAGCAATACATAACTCTTCAACCATTAGTATCTAAATAACATTCATCCATTAAAAGAATTATGTATCCATTAAATCATTTATTCATCCATTAAATTATTTATTCACCATTAAAAGAATTATGTATCCATTAAATCATTTATTCATCCATTAAATTATTTATTCATTCATTAAAAGAATTACTCATCCATTAAATCATTTATTCATCCATTAAAAGAACTATTCATCCATTAAATTATTTATTCATCCATTTACCATTTCCCTACTGCAGTATTTCAAGAAAGTAGAATTACTGAATGCATTATGACACGCATAGCAAGCATTCCACCTTGTCTTCATGCTACCATTGTTAACAGCACCCGCCAACGAAGAGCACATGTCAATCACATGACCACCACACTTCCCAAATACTACATATAATTAAACATTTATTAGTCCAAATGATTATAGGGGTCTTACCCTCATCACTTAAAACTCGCAATAAATTACCAGCAGCACGAACAGCATTGACTTTGACCTAACAATAATTAATCATTTATAACTACTTAATAACTGACCACACCTTCTCAATATCGTTCAAAGAACCGACCACACAGCCAGCTAGAGAGGGATAGAGTAGAGGAATGACCTCCTCTCGACTACTATCATGTACCAAAGAATCAGAAAGGTTTCCAACAGCCCAACTGGCCTGAGTTCTTACTGTAAGTTGTTCTTTTAGTAATAGACCATCTTTAATACATTTACTACAGTCCACTAAAAAGATGGCATCATCACTAAGACTGGAGTATGGACTAAATACTCCAAGTGCTCGTATAGCCCCAGACTGAAACAAGAATGGTATAGGTATCAGCCTATATTGATAATATTACCTTAATTGAAGAATTGTCATCTCTACTTAGACCCAATATTAACGTTTGTACAAGAATCTTCATATGTTGCTAATAATTAAATAATAACTAATAATAACTAGGGGGAGTCCCATTATTACATAATACCTTTAATTGTCCTGCAATAATATTACCCATAGTTGCCAATACAGAACAAGATTGCGAACATGATGCAGGATGGGTGTGGCCTCTTTGAAGCCACAGCGTTAATGGACCAGATAACAATCTCTCCCAATAAGATAAAGCAGCTGGAATTAGCTCCTTTAATTAAGTAGACAATTATTTATAATTAGAGGAGAGAAAGTTACTTGCTTTGTCATTTTCCATTTGTATTGATAATGTCCGACCTAGTTCTTCTAAAAACTATAAATAAAAAATATTTATTGATCCATTTGTGATACCAATACATCCATTTTTTGTAACTATCAATCCATTAATGTTAACCATACATCCATATAACATACTCTTAGTGCATGGAGTTGTAAAGGTTCTTCAAAACCAGCCATAAAAGAGAAATATATTTCACTTAATCTCTGCCATGTTGATCTGAATATAACAATACATCCATTTAATTATAATAAATCCATTTAATTATAATACATTCATTTCAACTATAATACATCCATTTAATTATAATAAATCCATTTAATTATAATACATTCATTTCAACTATAATACATCCATTTAATTATAATAAATCCATTTAATTATAATACATCCATTTAACTATAATACATCCACTTAATTATAATACATCCATTTAATTATAATACATCCATTTAATTATAATACATCCATTTAATATAATACATCCATTTAATTATAGTACATCCATTTCAACTAACTGTACAATATTAAAATGAAACTTTACAATGGCCGTCAAAACTTGTATAGCTTCCATCACTAATGACTGACTAGTCACTAAAAAACAAAAATTTATCATAAAGTCAAGTCATAAAATAAATAACAATAATCTTATCATAAGCCTATACCATATATGGTATGTATAAACATGTAATCATTGTATATGTACTATATGGTCTGAATCAAAAACCCAAAATGATAGGTGATGAAATCACTTGAAATTTTATAAAGTTAGCTATATAGGTCCTTGTTAAGTAGAGTAATTATTAATGGTCAGA
This sequence comes from Xestospongia muta, assembly GCA_963693285.1. NCBI lineage: Eukaryota > Metazoa > Porifera > Demospongiae > Haplosclerida > Petrosiidae > Xestospongia > Xestospongia muta. The sequence goes on from OY848921.1 coordinate 8,553,194, forward strand.
AATGTTGTTAAAGTCCATTCCAAAAGTAAAAATGTTCATTAATTAACATGTACACATATACATGTAAATTTGTTATTGTAATTACTATTATAGTGATATATATGTTGTTGCTATGGTAATTGTTACTATAATGACTTAGCTAATTAATTATTGGTAATTATACTCCTATAATTATAGGGGTATAATTTCTATTAGTAAATGCAATACTCACATGTACTTTGAACAAGTGTAGCACAATGGTGTACTATCCAAGGCCATCCTTCCGAAGCTCCACCCTTTAACCACGCCTCCACTTCACAATGAGGAGATGATAGAGACAGTAATGCTCCATAACATGTTAAACTACCAACAGCAACATCAGTATCTGGAGAAACAATAAAACTATAGAAATTATTCACACAATTTACCAGGTCGTGTTGCTATTGGCTGGAGTGTAGCTACAATACGACTGATGTATTGTCCAGTTAGTTGATGGTATGTGGTGTTAGATGCTAATACTGAGAGACACTAGAGAGAGAGAGAGAGAGAGAGAGAGAGAGAGAGAGAGAGAGAGAGAGAGAGAGAGAGAGAGAGAGAGAGAGAGAGAGAGAGAGAGAGAGAGAGAGAGAGAGAGAGAGAGAGAGAGAGAGAGAGAGAGAGAGAGAGAGAGAGAGAGAGAGAGAGAGATGAAGAAATGACACTTCAGTGTATTTACCTTAACAATATGGGTTAATGTTAAAGAATGAGGTTCAGCTGTTACTGCTAGTAACAAAGTTCTATGAAGTTCTTTAACCACACCTCCAAGGACAGTAGAATAAGGAGTAAATGGACGAGCAGGAAGAGGTCTACAAATCACAATGAAATTAGAGGGGCTCAATGGATTTACTCACTGGTCATTTGCTACAGCAAGAAATGATTTGGAGCCCTCTAATATAGCAACCAGTACAGCAGAAGCAGCACTTCGACACTAGACACAAAGGTCAGAGTTCAAAAGGTCACCAGTTAATTGCTTACTTTATAAGAGGGGTCTTTACATAGACAGGTAAGTAGGGAGGGAGGACGTGGTGCATCAGGAAGAAAGGGAAGGCCATAAGAGAAAGCAGAGTGTCGATCTAAAGACTAAAGAGGAAAATTTATTAATTATTAATTAATTAATAACAACTTGAAAAATGGCTGACAAGCAAATAAGAGACTGAAGACGAAGTCTTTGATTGAGCTCCCTACATTAAAATAATAATTAGCCACACACCCTAATTAAATAGGTAGGTTGTACTTGAGATTTATAGCAGTAATATCGCTATCTGATAGATCAGATTCAGATCCGCTGGAGACAAGAGAGCTACGACGAGTATCTCCTCTTTTACTTCTCCTGGTCCCTCCACCTTCACTACTGTCACCATCACTCTCGCCAGCTGTGATATTAGTTGAAGGGGTGTGGTCTTGGCTGGTATGCAGTTTACGTCGCTGTCGTTTCTGTTTTGGACCAGCAACACTAGGAGCTTGGTAACTATTGTTAACAGCAACTAAAATGGATGCATAAATACAAAATGGATATATAAAGAACATACCAACATCAGGATGAGGAGTAAGAGGCAACAGCGTACGTGGAATGCAATGTCCTGGAAGACCAGTTGTCATGACAACCTTTAGTGTTGCTAGGAGAGAAGGCAGTTGAGGAAGAGGCTGAATAGATCCCATTTGTGGCAACATTTGAGACATAGTACGCAGACAAGAGAGTTGAAACTATAAGGAAGAGAAAGAGAGTTCTAGTGGTAAGTAGTTCATTTATTTACTTTAATGGAAAGAGGTTCTAACAATGATTTTACAATAGATAAGTTGAGGAGCTGAAGTAAAACTTCAAGAAATTCATTTAGAACTAATGGAGACATGTCAACACTAAAGAGAGAGATAAAGAAGAGGGGATAATGTATTGGGGTGACTTATTCTCTTACTATTGACACAATGATACTACACAATCTAGTCCAGCTCGTTGAACAGGAATACACTTACTAGATCTTATATAGTAAACAAATGGACTGCCTTGAACAAGTAACTTTTCCGCTACCTCATGAGAGAAAAAGATTTAACACACATTAACAAGAATAACATACTTTGGACGTCAATTCTGCATATCGTATTAGGATACTTAATCCGTAGAGAGGTTCTGTGGGATCGTCACATTGTGGGACAATTGATAAGAGTAAAGTAAAGAGACGATATGCGAGGTCAGAGGTCAACATAGTTCGTTGAACTGTTATTAACGTATGCACTAACTGTGACCATTTGATGACTACTGGTGGTGAGTGTAAAGTGGGCGTGTCTAGTATTGTTTTGAGTAAAACCTCTATGTCCTGTGTAATTGTAATTAATATTAATAATTAATTGACTATTAAATAATTAGGCGTAACCTGATAGGATAGCCCTTCTATGGGATAAATAAAGTCTATGAGGGAATCCAAGATAGCCTCCTCTCTCCCTCTTTCCTCTAGCAGTCTTCTTGCTAACACTTTCCATACTGAACTCATGTTTTGCGGCTATTACTTTTGCGCATGCGCAATCTACCTACCCACGTGAGAAAACATGCCTCCAAAAAAGAGACGACAACAACAGCAACACAGTGAAGAAGAGAAACAGAGCAAAAAGAAAAAGACAGAAGATGAAGAAACCGAAGGATCTGATATAGAATCCACGTCTAAATCAAAGAGACAGTTAAAATTTGATGAAGATGTTGATGACACGAGAAACTACTGGTTACTGAAATCTGAGCCTAACTCAAGAATCGTTAATGGAATTGATGTTAAATTTAGTTTGACGGATCTTATGAGTGCTGAAGAACAGACAACATGTTGGGATGGTATCAGGAACATGGAGGCCAGAAACAATATGAGAAAAATGAAAATTGGAGATTTGGCATTCTTTTATCACAGTAACTGTCGTGATCCAGGCATTGCTGGTCTTGTGCAAATTGTTAAAGAAGCTTATCCTGATCACACTCAATTTGATGATGAAAATCCTCATTTTGATGCTAAAAGTACTTTAGAAGAACCACGTTGGGACATGGTAGATGTTAAGTTTGTCCGACGACTTAGAAGGTTCATTTCACTCTCAGAAATCCGCAAATATTATATAGAACATACTTCCAACAATGGCCCACTAATGAATGTGGGTGTGATCACTCGGAAGCGACTGTCAGTACAACCAGTTACCAAAACTGAGTTTGACTTCATTTTGGACTTGGAGTCCAAATTGGAATAACCATATTAACCCTTATTACTCAATATAGCATTTTATATTTAGCCCCTGTATTTTAACTTTTAATCATCTCATTTTAGAAGTGAATATAACTTGTTTATAAAAATACTTGTTACTTACATAGTTACATAATGGCTGCAATATCAGTTATCCACTAGCTACAACATTAAAAAAGGCAAGTTATCTAACAATATGAGGCACAATACTGTTATATGAGACACAATACTCTGTTGTCCTTGTATGTTCTCAAGTTATTGAGATGTTATAGATTTAAAGGTTTCTAAGTCTTGATCACTTAGTATTTCTTCCACTTTATCTTTAACAGCAACTTTTTTGTAATATTGAAGTGGGGGCGTAGGACGAGCTTTGTTGTAGCTTTCAATATAGACGCGAGTGTGAGCACGATTCTCAGCAAGTTCCAAATTATTGCTGGCAATGAGTGACTTTATGAACTCTGGATAGGATGTGACATCACTATAGGTTATAGAGAATTAGAATATTTAATATTAGAACAGAAAGTCAACAAGAATTGAAATCACATTAACATATGATAAACCCATCACCATATATAGATACCATATAATACTAGCAAATTAAATTATGTAATATGACATTTCTGTGTATGAATGCAAAGTATTGAAATTAATAGTCTGTATTGGATCAGGAAGTAAACAAGAACTGATACCATGACTTGGCAACATTAACATGAGACCATACAAATAACTCCCACATTCTTAGTAATTAACACATCATATTATAAATATTAGAGTACTCTATAATATCTATGGTCAGATGTACAAACTAAAGATAACTAAAATTAAGTTTTTCTTACTCATTGACTACATAGTAATACACAAAACTCACTTATTCTCAATTACAGCCTCTTGTATCTGCAATAACATCCAATCAAAGAGAGCTACTCTACCATGATATCTTTCAATTAAAGGTCGCAGTTTCTCCTGTAGCTGGTCAAGTTGATCATCACTTGCTCCATGCAATACTGCAACTAACTCTGCTATAGTAATAGCAGCTTGTGTACGGGAACAACTGGGACCGATACGTTCGCTAGCATGAGGATCTCCAGTCATACCAGCAGGATCATAGGTTCTTGTACCAGGAATGTAGATCAATCTCTCATTTCCATTTTCATGCTTCACTTTGACCACACCCACAAAATTTAAACCCCATTTATCAATTGGTGTTGCATCAAAGACTAACTGAAATGTAACAGTGTCTGAGAGGTCATTTAAAGTGAGTTCTGCTAGCAGCTCTGAGGGATCAGAGTCTCCATAAGCAACTCCACGTTCTTGAAATGTGAGCTTAAATTCTTTCTTGGTGGAGTCCCAGCTGTATAAATTATCAATCTATATGTATTAGATTAAGCTAAAACAATGCTCTTGTCTTTTCTTACCTGGTTAGATTGAAATGAGAAGGCTTCTTGAAGACTCCCTCCTTGAGAGCCATCACCCAGAGCTAGATTGCTCTCTAACTTTGTTGGAATAATAAGCTTTGGATAACCAGCCATGTTCTGCTCAGGCCACAAATAATGTGAAATATAACCTCCCATTATTATTATAGTGCAAATCAAAGCTTCTAAACAAATAGCCACGCCCAAGATGCTAATCACTTTAATTTGTGAGCCACGCCCACATCATCACAATGTGGAGACCTGTGGTCATTACAAGATATGGCATATTTTCTCAAATAAGACGATACTCAGTAACCTCAAGTGGAGATGGGGGAGAAATAGAAGGAAGAAAACGAGAGACAACATTTGGATTTGAAACAGTAACTGAAGAAATGAAAGCTGAGAAAGGTATTTAATTTTATTCAATAATGGGTGGGGTTTTACATTGACCACACCTTGTTAGTGCAGGCAGTCTTCAGTAATGTAGCCAAAAGCTATGATATTATGAATGATGTTATGTCACTTGGATTTCATCGCTTTTGGAAAGATCTCTTTGTCGACCGGTTAGCTCCACCCCCTGGAACAAGGATACTTGATGTAGCAGGCGGAACAGGTAATGGGTGTGGTTACATTAGACTCCACCTATTAATTCATTTTTATATAGGTGACATTGCTTTTCGTGTTGCTAATTATAATGACAAAAGGGGTGGAGTTAACATTGCAGATGCCCCTCCTTCTGAAATCACTGTCTTAGATATTAATCCAGAAATGTTAGAGGAAGGAGCTAAAAAGCCAGGCAGTGAAAGTAATGCATCCATAATCCTTTTATGCATCCATTCAATAATACTATGCATCCATTTATCTCCAGAGATCTCATGGATCCATGGTGATGCTTTGGCTCTCCCATTTCCAAATAATTCATTTGATGCATACACAATTGCTTTTGGTATTCGTAATGTAGCCAATTTTGAACAGGTCAGACTGATACTAATGCCAACAGTATGAGAATGAGACTCTATCTTAGGCTTTATCTGAGGCTATACGAGTTTTAGTTCCAGGTGGTCGGTTTCTGTGCATGGAATTTAGTGACATCAAAAATCCTCTTTTAAAAAGGCAAGATTGGTAACACTAGCCACACCATCTAATTAATACTAGGTTATACGATATGTACTCATTTCAACTGATTCCTGTGTTTGGAGATCTCATAGCTCAAGACAGAGATGCATACCAATATTTGGTAGAGAGTATTAGACAATTTCCAGACCAAGTAAGTTGTGATGTATTTTAATAAAGTCATTTATTGTATAATTATTAGGAGCTGTTTAAGTCAATGATACAAACTGCTGGATTTTGCCACGTGACTTATGAATCGTTAATTGGGGGTGTGGTTGCTATTCATTCTGGATTTAAACCAATAAAAAGATGAAAATTAGTTTGATATTATTATAAATCCTCTCAAATAATAGGGAGAGAGTAACTCTTAACACGAGAGAAATAAAAAGGTGTATATGTGTTATCTAATGTAAAATCAGTGACTTGAAGTTGACAGGTTAATCTAAAATGGATGAATAGACAAATAAGAATAGGTATATGACTAGATAGATAATCATACCTGTGGACACTGTGACAAGAAAACTCTTTCCAAAGGAGTTGACTCGATAACTTCCTCATTGTATGTTTTAAACCTAATTCCTAAACAAACCTCAGCTATGTAATATACTAAGATATTATTGTGATAATTACCATATGAAATCTTTGATCGTAACTAGTTCCTTCAGCAGGTACTCTCCTCCGTCGACCTCTTGGGGATGGCTCAGTAACTGCAGTACTAACAACAGATCTAGTCACAACTATATGTACCTACAAGACAATACTAAGTTGGTTTTCTTAGCATATAACATACTGTATCTTCACTCATTGTATAGTAGCCTAACAATATAGCATCACTTTGTTTCTTATAACGTAATCTATTAATGACTTGTCCAGGTTCCTCTGGACTTGTCATATATAGGACACTGCCTATAGAAACAGTTTAAGAACAGAGAGATATATAACTGTCTTACCATCAGCAAAAAATCTTAAATATCTATAGTACACTACAGTGTGGAATGGTTTATAGAGATGATCTAAAGAGCGTTCTCCTGGACGAATGTAACTGGATCGACTGATATACACACCTATATAACAAGTAGATTGACTGGTTATACTAACTGGTTTTAATGTACCATTGAAATGAATGTGAGGTCTAGAGATAAATGTATATCTCCAGTTAATGGATGGAGTTGTATCTTTTCCCCATAATCTAAGAGAAATAATAAATATAGTATTATTAATACTTTCTTACCTGTAGCAAGCTTGTTGCCAAAGCAAATTTTCTCGAGCTAATAAATGAAATCCTTTACAGACCTATGACATGCAATCATATTATGTGAACGAGACTCCACCCACTTACCATACCAAACTGTTCCAATGAGCGAAAATCTAGATCAGGTAGAACAACAAGAGAGAGTATGTAACGAAATATTTCTACAGGTAGATTTGATATATGAGTAGATCCCTAACATAAACCAATATAATGAGTTATTATATATTTTATATTATACTTTAAATAATGTATTAGGGAGACAAAGTGTGGATGTATCATCATTGCTGTCCAGGGATAGAGTAGACATTGCAACAGTCACCTCTTCTTCATCAATATCCTCAGTGTCATCTGCTATATCCAACTCTATACCTGTAAATATTTATATATGTACATTTTATGGTAAAATAATTAAAATATTTTCTAATTACAGTTTATTTAATGAGCCACACCCATTCCCAAAAAGCCAGTGCTCACAGGAATGGGCATGGGACTGACTTTTAGGTACTTGAGATTTATGTGCTGCTCTTGTATCAATATCTGGTACTAACTGAACAGCTTGACGATAATACAATATTGCTGTGTTGTGTAATATGTTATAATAATTATATCATATACAATATTGTACCAGCTGCCATATCTCGACTTTGTTCAGCATATACTCCCATCCAATACAGCTCCTCTGCCTATGATATGAGGTAAGTTACATCTCTCTCTTTCTCTCTACCTGAGACATATTATCTTGTGATGTTTTGCTCAAAGATTTTTCTTTTAGTTCTGCCTTCCATTGTTCTCTGAACATAACTAGTTCTACAGTATCGTCCTAGAGGAAGTTAGATCAAGAATATTACAATATAACATACTCACTATTGTCTCTTCCTTCTCATTCATCTCCTCTTTTATATCCTGAACATTCACTTCACAGTCCATTTTTGTTATGCTGGGTATTAATTAAAGCGGCAACGCCCACCAAAGTAGGCGTGGTTTAAGGAATGGAGGTTGATCAATCTATGCCAGTATTAAAGCACAGTGTCCATACACTAGTATTTCGTTCTTTAAAGAGAACACATGACATGTTTTTATCAGAAGAAGGACAACCTGTCCCCGAGGATGAATCTGCGTAAGAACATCAACTTATTAATTTAGTACTAAGATTATCGCCTTCTAACCTGGTCACATGATTAATCATGTGATAGTAAAACATATCTTTTGCTAGGTTACGGATTAAGATAGCATGTAAAGTTAATGATGAACATCATTTTGTTAAAGATATGGGTCCGCCCAATGAAACTGTAGGTAAAATGGCTGCCAAAACAAACAAAACAGGTATAAAACAATTTAATTTATTATAAATTTAAATGATTCTATTGTATAGATGATCTTAACGAGGCAGTCGATGTTAGAACTGGTCACGCCTATCCTTCAGTACCAGGTATGTCCATTAATTCATAATATTACATTAATTTAATATCCTCTTAATAATGACAGGAGTTCCACTAGGTCCTGGAACAGAAGCTGTTCATCGTCCATTAAGTAAAGAGGGAATACAGAGTGTGGTTGAAGAAGTGGCTGCAAAAAAGAAAGATGTGTAAGAGAAAGAGAATTTAATACTTATTGTATGTATATACGTATAGATCATATGGGGCTGGTCTTGCTGATATTCACAGGGGAACTAGAGAAGGTGCCACTAAGGTATTATAATAGAGTTAAGCCATCTAATCTGCTGTATTATTTAAATAGGCTTTAGTTATAAGTCAAGGTACACAACAATTAGTACCAAGAAAGGCTCCTATGGCAATCAAACCACAATGGCATTCTCCGTGGAAATTAATGAGAGTATGTTTATTAACATAGAGTGTGTGTAATGATATATTGTCAGGTTATCAGCGGGCATCTTGGTTGGGTACGTTCAGTGGCTGTAGATCCAAGTAATGAATGGTTTGCAACTGGTAGTGGAGATAGAACAATTAAAGTGAGTATTGTATCTAAATCTGAATATCTCATATCTCTCTCTCTCTCTCTCTCTCTCTCTCTCTCTCTCTCTCTCTCTCTCTCTCTCTCTCTCTCTCTCTCTCTCTCTCTCTCTCTCTCTCTCTCTCTCTCTCTCTCACTCAGCTCTGGGAGTTGTCCAGTGGTCGGTTAAAACTAACACTCACAGGACACATCAGTAGTGTACGAGGTTTAGCAGTAAGTCCTCGACAACCTTATCTCTTTAGTTGTGGAGAAGATAAACAAGTAAAATGTTGGGACTTGGAGCAAAATAAAGTAAAGAAACATCAACTTCTTGTAATAATAGTTATTATATTATATTATTAGGTTATTAGACATTATCATGGACATCTTAGTGGAGTGTACTGTATTTCAATACATCCAACAATTGATGTATTAGTTACTGCTGGTAGAGATGCCAGTGCAAGAGTAAGTAATAATGTGTTATAAATGGGTTAAAATTAACAGATTTTATGTATCTATTTTGTTTTATATCTGTCCATTTTATTAGGTTTGGGATATGAGGACTAAAGCATGTATTCATACACTCACTGGACATACTAACACAATAGCTGATGTGTTCACTCAAGGACCTAATCCACAAGTATTATTAATTAATTGTGATATTATAGGGGCTTACCCCTGTTATTATAGGTAATTACTGGAAGTCACGACAGTACAATTCGTCTATGGGACTTAGCAGCTGGGAAGACCCTCTCTGTATTGACAAATCATAAGAAATCAATACGTTCCCTTGCCAATCATCCTTCAGAGTATGTAAATCTTTTGTAACTAGTCTCATTTTGTTCATCTTTAAGGTTCACTTTTGCCTCAGCATCTCCTGATAATATAAAACAGTGGAAGTTTCCAGATGGCAATTTCATTCAAAACCTCAGTGGTCATCAATCTATTGTAAATACTTTAGCAGTTAATTCTGATAATGTCTTAGTCTCTGGAGGTCAGTTTTGTATCATATCTCTCTATACTCTTATACCACACCCACTTATTAGCTGATAATGGTTCCATGCATTTTTGGGACTGGAGAAGTGGATATTGTTTTCAAAAATTACAAACAACAGCTCAACCTGGTTCCCTTGACAGTGAGGCTGGTATATTTGCTGCTACTTTTGATATGAGTGGTTGTCGTCTAATTACTGGTGAAGCAGACAAAACTATTAAAGTTTACAAAGAAGATGAAACAGCTGTAAGCCACACCCTTTTTTTCCAATTATATGATAATGAATTTTGTTTTTTAGACTGAAGAGTCACATCCTATTGAGTGGAAACCACAAATCCTTCGAAGGAAACGATACTAGACTTCTACCTCTTTGCTTTTTCTTATATATAAAACTCTCCCTAATGCTTTTACTAACACTTGTTACTATACATGAGTAGTATGTGTGGGAACTTATGCAAGTGTTGTGGCCTCCCAAACCTCCAAATTACTCCATACTAAATCTAATAAGTTGCTTGAGTTTGATCAGTTGTAAAAATTAGTGCTCTAATTGTTATTATGTTCAAAAGGAGTTGATCTCATGGGATAAGATTGTAGTTGAAAATCAATGCAGGAGTATAATTATTATATAGGTATTAACAAATTAGGAGTAATTAGAGTATTAACTTCTATAACCAATGGAGGACTGTCACACAAATTAGGAGTAATTAGAGTATTAACTTCTATAATCAATGGAGGACTGTCACAGATGTTATCAAATTAGACGTTATATCCAGACATTGTGGTGTGGATATACCTCCATATAACATGTCCTTTGTTAGAATTAAGTTGTTTAAGTACACAAATTGTACAGCTATTGTACATGTAGTAATTAATTAATTAATTAATTAGTATAATTATAATAAAAGTAACATATTTTGTTAAGTTTTAAATGTACTTTGTGGATACAAGCAAGGAACAACAAATCAGTTAAAACTATTAATCTACTTTAACAATGTCACTATCTTTTACAAATTATTACAAAAAGTTTCTTAATAGTTGTCGTTATAGAGATAACTATCAAAGACGAGGGTACACTCTCTCTGCTGATTTGGAGGGCGTCTCTTGGCTGCATCATAACCATTTGTCTCCAGGACAGAGTAAATATTCTCATAGCTACTCATCATAGAAGAAAAACGATTTGACACATTACGGACTGAGCTGTTTGTTCGGAAAAGATTGTGTGTGTCTTCTCCCACATATGGGTAAGGTTGAGGAACAAGTTGAGCCAATTTGACAGGAGAGTATTCACAACATTGCATTGTACCAGGACATGGAGGAACATCATTGATATTACAAGGTCTACATTGTGGTTGATAACAGATCTTGATACAACCAGGTTGATCTTGAAGGTCATAAAGTTGACTAGGACTGTAAGGAGTACCTGGCATAGCATTGTTATTAGATGCATAAAATGGAAGGTCATGATGGAGAGGAGACTGCCCCTGCCAATCTGCCCATAATTTATCAATAAATCCATGATGTAGGAAAAAGATAGGATCATTAGCAGCATGTTCACTACACATGTGACCAGTTTGACGACTACCAATGTTGCAGTGAACTGAATCATGAAAATTACTGCTAATAACAGGATGCCATGTATTAAATGATGCAACTCCCATTCGCTGAATCATTGCTACTGTAGCACAATCTGGGACATTACCATTGAAATCTCGTTGAAGACAGCCATTACCTGCTGAAGGAGTAACACGCCAACCAGGCGATGCAAAAGGTCCTGTAGTAACACAAGTTGGATTACCATTACCACCAAATCCACATTCAGTGTTCCAGACATTAGATTGTTGCCATGTTGTAGGTTCTGAACTCCAGTCCCAATATGGTACAGTGATACGACAATCCACTTTCCTAAGCAGGTTCTCTAGGGCTAAAATATACCATCGATGCCAGGGTAGGAAAAACTCTTGGTCATGAATGCCACTTGAAAAGAGAGTCCGATGAATACGAATTAGTTCATCATAGCTGGATTTATATTGGTTATCTGTGGAGACAGTTACAACTGCTTTTACATAGCGACATTTCTCTTCTTGAGTCATACAATTCCATTCCTTCCTCACTCTACAGCAATCAGTAGTGCTATCATTTCTGCAAGTACATCTCCGACCACATTTGTCATAGACAGCACCATATCCATAGCAATGTTCTGTAAAAGAAAGCAATGGATATAATAATCTATAAAATATATATTTTACAATAATATACAATAGATTAGTCAATATGCATGTGTATACCTGATGTGCGATGACATTCATCAGCTTGCTCATGAGTTTGTCTTTTTTGATATCCATAGACTGGAGGTTTTGGTGATGGACTTGAAGTTCCTGGTGTTGGACAAGAAGTTCCTGGTGCTGGACAAGACGTTTCTGGTGTTGGACTTAAACTTTTTGGTGTTGGACTTGGAGATTTTAGTATTGAACTTGGAGTTGGTCGATGAGGTTCATAAGTTGAATAAGGAGGATGATAATTGTCATAAGGGCTGTAATAGGGCCGGCCATATTCATCATCATTCGTCTCACAGTAGCTACTCTCATAAGTTGGAGGAGAATAATCCGGTGGAGGGTATGTCTGCTGTGCTGCACCTAAAAAGATAGAGAGTAAACATAGAGAATTGTAATAGAAGATATTTTCATTGCAGAACATACTGATTGCAATGAAGTACAGCAGATATACAAAAAGAAGTTTCATGTTCTATTTCTGTCCCTCTTGATCTCTTGCAGATGATCTGAACAAATGAAATGCATCGTTCATTTTTATTTCTACATAGGCTGCACTTATATGGTTACCACGTGTGTGATATTGATATGATATCCGGAGGTAAACGGAAAGTTAAGTCTGCAATAGTTAATTATTATAATTATGTCAGTGAGTATTAAAATGTTAGTCTGTGAGAGAGATGATATGACAATATGTAATAACAAAAAAAACCCTTGTGTGTTGCCCAAACGATCTTTCGTGACTCACTTCCCACGCAGGCTTCCACTTAGGCTCCAGGATTCCCTGCTATTGCTAGCTAGGACCGCCACCTGGCTTGGTAACCCTCGTCCGAAGACGAGGTAATCCTGGCTGGAACTTCGCCCTAACTTCAAACCAGCCGTACTGGGTTTCGAGCTTCGGGAAGAAATCATCGTCATTACTAAACCGGGACTACAATACACCAAGCCTCTTCACGTTTAAAGGGAGACTACCAGCCGTATCCTAGTCCGCCTTTCGGATACTCCGAAGAGTATGCTGGTAACCATCTCAGAGGTCATGATGCATTGCAGACGCTGGCCTACAACACACTGGCAACCAAGGATCTTTTGGTTTGCTTATATATTCACTGCAGATTTTGTCTTCATGCCCTTGTGGGGCGCGGCTGTGTAGCGTTATGAATCTCATTAACGATAACTATGAAACATTACTACCATCACCGAACTAAAAGGCTATAATAATAATTAAAATTAAAACTATATTTTAAAGGGCCAAGAATAAAACTAGTCCAACTTAAGCAAACTAATTATATTAATTTTTAGTATTATTTAATGTTATAAGCACCACAAAGAACGAAACAATCTCATATAAGCAGTAAGTTAAATTCTTTTAAGCCACACAGTTAATTGAATGTTTATGCCAGATCATATGATAGAATGGAAACCCAGATCCTTCAGTGAAAACGTTATATTTTGACATGAAACTGTTCTTCACACTTTCAATTTTTAAAAAGATACTAATTAATTGTGAATGCGTTGTTTAATAAAGTAAACGAATGGTTGAAGGAAAGATTGCATATTTTTTAAAGTACAGCTACTGTGCCTTTAGTTCCTTTATTAGAAGTGACTGTGGTTACTTCAATAAGATAGAGGAAGATTGGATAAGGGATTGGATCTAAAAGTAAAGAGGACACCAGTGCAATATTTGCACTACAAACATACTGTTGTAACTTAAACCATTAAATTCATGAAATAACTATAACTAGAACTTGAATATATCTTTACAATTGCAACAAAACGGTAACTACAACATTTAAATACAAAACAGAACAAACTGTTAACAAAAAAGTAACACATCAAAGTGTAGCACTAAAAAATGAACACTATTTAGACAACGTCACCTATAACAAAAAGATATCATAAGCACCTATCAACAAACATAGTCAAAAATTGAACCTAACAAAAGATACAACATTAACAATTACAAATTACTAAATAAAATACAATTACAACAATATAATTACACATACTAATGACAATGAAGCACGACAGACATTCAAATAAGTTTCATGCTCTTTTGAATGACAGAAATGACATTGTACTTTAATTACACGATAGGTTGATATATATTTTCTAGTTAACACTTAACTTTACCAAATCTACAGTCCCAATAAACGTCCTATATATCATGGACACTATACTATGATAAAGGCTAGAAGAACCATAGCTACAACAACTGTTCATTACAGTGCTAATTCTTATTATATCATTATTACTATCTGATGCTGTAAGTATAAAAGTCAAAACTAAAATTCAAAAAAAACATTTACAAAGGACAATATATGTATTATTTTAGGACCAACAAAACTGAACTACAAAACTAGCAAGTAACATTATCTACAAATTATAATAGTTTCTTTAATAGCCACATTTCTCATTATACTAGAACAAACCAAAGCTGTGATAATTGCATTCCTGTTATGATGTCTCATTATGATGTCATTAGATGTCATTATGATATCATTGTATATCTGATACACAATATAAGGGTCAAAGTTGAATTCAAAAAGTTATATTTTCAAAGGACAATGTATATAATATAGTAGGGTCAACAAAACTGAACTACAAAACTTGCAAAACATTATCTATAAATTTTATAAGTATCTTCTTAATCGTTATAGAGATAACTAGCAAAGACGAGGGTACACTCTCTCTGCAGATATAGAGGAGGTCTCCTGGCTGCATCATAACCATTTGTCTCCAAGACAGAATAAATATTCTCATAACTATTCATCATAGAAGAAAAACGATTTGACACAAAACGTTCTGAGGTGTTTGTTCGGAAAAGATTGAATGATTTTTCTCCCACATATGGGTAAGGTCGAGGAACAAGTTGAGCCAATTTGACAGGGGAGTATTCACAACATTGCATTGTACCAGGACATGGAGGAACATCAGTGATATTACAAGGTCTACATTGTGGTTGATAACAGATCTTGATACAACCAGGTTGATCTTGAAGGTCATAAAGTTGACTGGGGCTGTAAGGAGTACCTGGCATAACATTGGTATTAGATGCATAGTATGGAAGGTCATGATGGAGAGAAGACTGCCCCTGCCAATCTGCCCATAATTTATCAATAAACCCATGATGTAGGAAAAAGATAGGATCATTAGCAGCATTGATAGTACACATATGACCACCAATGTTGCAGTGAACTGAATCATGAAGATTACTGCTAATAACAGTATGCCATGTATTAAATGACGCAACTCCCATTCGCTGAGTCATTGCTACTGTAGCACAATCTGGGACATTACCATTGAAATTTCGTCGAAGACAGCCATTACCTGCTGAAGGAGTAACACGCCAACCAGGCCATGCAAAAGGTCCTGTAGTAACACAACTTGGATTACCATTACCACCAAATCCACATTCAGTGTTCCAGACATTAGATTGTTGCCATGTTGTAGGTTCTGAACTCCAGTCCCAATATGGTACAGTGATACGACAATCCACTTTCCTAAGCAGATTCTCTAGGGCTAAAATATACCATCGATGCCAGGGTAGGAAAAACTGTTGGCCATGAATACCACTTGAAAAGAGAGTCCGATGAATACGAATTAGTTGATCATAGCAACGTTTATATCGGTAATTTCTAGAGACAGTTACAACTGCTTTTACATAACGACATTTCTCTTCTTGAGTCATACAATTCCATTCCTTCCTAACTCTACAGCAATCAGTAGTGTAACCATTTCTGCAAGTACATCTCCGACCACATCTGTCATAGACAACACCATATCCATAGCAACGCTCTGTAAAACAAAGTTTTCAAAGTGCATTTGTCATACATATTACGTTTGTACCTGGTCTTTGACGACATTCATTAGCTCGCACACATGCAGGATAAATAAAGATTTGTCTTTTACCACGTCCAGGATTGTTTGGCCTATTTGGAGGTTTAGGAGATATTGTAGGTTTTGATGTTGGTCGATCATAAGGACCATAAGTTGAATAAGGAGGATGATAATTGTCATAAGGGCTGTAATAGGGCCGGCCATATTCATCATCATTCGTCTCACAGTAGCTACTCTCATAAGTTGGAGGAGAATAATCCGGTGGAGGGTATGTCTGTGCTGCACCTAAAAAGATAGAGAGTAAACATAGAGAATTGTAATAGAAGATATTTTCATTACAGAACATACTGATTGCAATGAAGTACAACAGATATGCAAAAAGAAGATTCATGTTCTATTTCTGTTCCTCTTGATCTCTTGCAGACGAAGCTGACGAACTGAACAAGTGGAAATGTGTCATTCATTTTATATTCTGCACAGGCTGCATTTATATGGTTACAACGTGGATGATATAGTAATGAATCTTCAACCTCAGCTATAGTTGCAGGAGCTCCAGAGATTACAATCACACATGTTTACAAATTTACATCATGAGGTGTTAAAGTACTAAATATTCGCACTGGTTTCAAATTACAATGCCATCACATATGCATACTTGACCAATACATTTACAATCACACGTGTTTACAAATTTACATCATGAGGTGTTGGAAGTACTAAACATCACAATAGTTTCAAATCACCCAATTCATATTGAGTGAAAGCACAGATCCTTCAATGAAAATGTCATATTTTGACATAAGACAGTTAACAGTTTCAATTTTTCAAAAATATAATAATTGTGGATACATCATTTAATAAAGTAAGCAAAAAACATCCCAGTAGTGAGCACATTGACTTACAAGTTATTACAAAACATTTCTTAATATTAGTTGTCACATAGCTTCTTTGCAGGCTACTAGACCCTTTGTAAATATTAATTGATCCTAAACCTTAATTTGCAATTAAAAATGGTGTTGTGTAACCTGTACAACTCTACTGATTCACTTGTGGGTCTCCTACTTAGTATCCAGGATTCCCTTCTATTGCTAGCTGGGACTACCACCATGATTTAGAAATCCTGGCTGAAACGTTGCCTCTGACTTCAAACTACTTGTACTAGGTTTTGAGTGGAAACCCAGATCCTTCAGTGAAAACATTATATTTTAACATAAAATGTTCTTCACACTTTCAATTTTTAAAAATTAAAAAAATACTAATTAACTGTTTAATAAAGTAAACAGGAGGTTGAAGGAAAGATTGCATATTTTTTTAAAGTACATCTATTGTGCCTTTAGTTCATTTATTAGAAGTGACTGTGGTTACTTCAATAAGATAGAGGAAGATTGGATAAGGGATTGGATCTAAAAAGTAAAGAGGACACCAGTGCAATATCTGCACTACAAAACATACTAATGACAATGAAGCACAAGAGACATTCAAATAAGTTTCATGCTCTTGTGAATGACAGAAATGACATTGTACTTTAATTACACGATAGGTTGATATATATTTTCTAGTTAACACTTAACTTTACCAAATCTACAGTCCCAATAAACGTCCTATATATCATGGACACTATACTATGATAAAGGCTAGAAGAACCATAGCTACAACAACTGTTCATTACAGTGCTAATTCTTATTATATCATTATTACTATCTGATGCTGTAAGTATAAAAGTCAAAACTTAAATTCAAAAAAACATTTACAAAGGACAATATATGTATTATTTTAGGACCAACAAAACTGAACTACAAAACTAGCAAATAACATTATCTACAAATTATATAAGTAGTTTCTTAATAGCCACATTTCTCATTATACTAGAACAAACCAAAGCTGTGATAATTGCATTCCTGTTGTGATGTCTCATTATGATGTCATTATGATGTCATTATGATGTCATTGTATTATCTGATGCACAATATAAGGGTCAAAGTTGAAATCAAAAAGTTATATTTTCAAAGGACAATGTATGTAATATAGTAGGGTCAACAAAACTGAACTACAAAACGTGCAAAACATTATCTATAAATTTTATAAGTATCTTCTTAATCGTTATAGAGATAACTATCAAAGACGAGGGTACACTCTCTCTGCAGATATGGAGGAGGTCTCCTGGCTGCATCATAACCATTTGTCTCCAAGACAGAATAAATATTCTCATAACTATTCATCATAGAAGAAAAACGATTTGACACAAAACGTTCTGAGGTGTTTGTTCGGAAAAGATTGAATGATTTTTCTCCCACATATGGGTAAGGTCGAGGAACAAGTTGAGCCAATTTGACAGGGGAATATTCACAACATTCGCATTGTACCAGGACATGGAGGAACATCAGTGATATTACAAGGTCTACATTGTGGTTGATAACAGATCTTGATACAACCAGATTGATTTTGAAGGTCATAAAGTTGACTGGGGCTGTAACAAAAACCTGGCATATTATTATTATTAGATGCATAAAATGGAAGGTTATGATGGAGAGGAGACTGCCCCTGCCAATCTGCCCATAATTTATCAATAAATCCATGATGTAGGAAAAAGATAGGATCATTAGCAGCATTGATAGTACACATATGACCACCAATGTTGCAGTGAACTGAATCATGAAGATTTCTGCTAATAACAGTATGCCATGTATTAAATGATGCAACTCCCATTCGCTGAGTCATTGCTACTGTAGCACAATCTGGGACATTACCATTGAAACATTATAGCTTCATCAAAGCTAAAATCCCAATGGACTTACAATCATGGGCACTTTATTATGATAACACTAGAACAAACCAAAGCTGTAATAACTGTGCATTCCAGTTATATTGTCTCATAATAGTGTCATTATTATGTAATTGTATTGTCTGATGCTGCAAGTATAAGTTTAAAAGTTAAATTCAAAAGTTACATTTTCAAAGGACAATATATATAATATAGTGGGATCAACAAAACTGAACTAAACAAAACTTGCAAATAATATTATCTATAAATTTTATAAATATCTTCTTAATAGCCACATGGCTCGTTATAGAGATAACTATCAAAGACGAGGGTACACTCTCTCTGCAGATATGGAGGAGGTCTCCTGGCTGCATCATAACCATTTGTCTCCAAGACAGAGTAAATATTCTCATAACTATTCATCATAGAAGAAAAACGATTTGACACAAAACGTTCTGAGGTGTTTGTTCGGAAAAGATTGAATGATTTTTCTCTCACATATGGGTAAGGTCGAGGAACAAGTTGAGCCAATTTGACAGGGGAGTATTCACAACATTGCATTGTACCAGGACATGGAGGAACATCAGTGATATTACAAGGTCTACATTGTGGTTGATAACAGATCTTGATACAACCAGGTTGATCTTGAAGGTCATAAAGTTGACTAGGACTGTAAGGAGTACCTGGCATAGCATTGTTATTAGATGCATAGTATGGAAGGTTATGATGGAGAGGAGACTGCCCCTGCCAATCTGCCCATAATTTATCAATAAATCCATGATGTAGGAAAAAGATAGGATCATTAGCAGCATGTTCAGTACACATGTGACCACCAATGTTGCAGTGAACTGAATCATGAAGATTTCTGCTAATAACAGTATGCCATGTATTAAATGATGCAACTCCCATTCGCTGAGTCATTGCTACTGTAGCACAATCTGGGACATTACCATTAAAATTTCGGTGAAGACAGTCACTATCTGCTGAAGGAGTAACACGCCAACCAGGCGATGCAAAAGGTCCTGTAGTAACACAATTGCAATTTAGATTACCATTACCACCAAATCCACATTCAGTGTTCCAGACATTAGATTGTTGCCATGTTGTAGGTTCTGAACTCCAGTCCCAATATGGTACAGTGATACGACAATCCACTTCCTTAAGCAGGTTCTCTAGGGCTAAAATATACCATCGATGCCAGGGTAGGAAAAACTCTTGGTCATGAATGCCTTCTGAAAACAGAGTGTGATGAGTGTGAATTAGTTCATCATAGCAACGTTTATATCGTTTATCTGTAGAGACAGTTACAACTGCTTTTACGTAACGACATTTCTCTTCTTGAGTCATGCAATTCCATTCCTTCCTCACTCTACAGCAATCAGTAGTGTAACCATTTCTGCAAGTACATCTCCGACCACATTTGTCATAGACAACACCATATCCATAGCAACGTTCTGTAAAACAAAGTTTTCAAAGTACATTTGTCATGAATATGTTTTTACCTGGTTTTTGATGGCATTCATTAGCTTGCACACATGCAGGATAGTTTTTTCCTTTACCAGGTTTTGGAAGCTTCGGTGTTGGACTTGAAGTTGGTCGATCATAAGGACCATAAGTTGAATAAGGAGGACGATAATTGTCATAAGGGCTGTAATAGGGCCGGCCATATTCATCATCATTCGTCTCACAGTAGCTACTCTCATAAGTTGGAGGAGAATAATCCGGTGGAGGGTATGTCTGCTGTGCTGCACCTAAAAAGATAGAGAGGAAACATAGAGAATTGTAATAGAAGACATTTTCATTGCAGAACATACTGATTCCAATGAAGTACAGCAGATATGCAAAAAGAATCTTCATGTTCTATTTCTGTTCCTCTTGATCTCTTGCAGACGAAGCTGACGAACTGAACAAGTGGAAATGTGTCGTTCATTTTATATTCTGCACAGGCTGCATTTATATGGTTACAACGTGGATGATATAGTATCCGGAGGTAAACGGACAACTAAAGTGTTATGAATCTCCAACCTCAGCTATAGTTGCAGGAGCTCCAGAGATAACCATATTTACAATCACACATGTTTCCAAATTTACATCATGAGGTGTTGGAAGTACTAAACATCACACTGGTTTCAAATCACCCAATTCATATTGAGTGAAAGCACAGATCCTTCAATGAAAATGTCATATTTTGACATAAGACAATTAACAGTTTCAATTTTTCAAAAATATAATAATTGTGGGTGCATCATTTGATAAAGTAAGCAAAAAAACATGCTAGTAGTGAGCACATTGACTTACAAGTTATTACAAAACATTTCTTAATATTAGTTGTCACATAGCTTCTTTGCAGGCTACTAGACCCTTTGTAAATATTAATTGATCCTAAACCTTAATTTGCAATTAAAAATGGTGTTGTGTAACCTGTACAACTCTACTGATTCACTTGTGGGTCTCCTACTTAGTATCCAGGATTCCCTTCTATTGCTAGCTGGGACTACCACCATGATTTAGAAATCCTGGCTGAAACGTTGCTTCTGACTTCAAACTACCTGTACTAGGTTTTAGTGGAAACCCAGATCCTTCAGTGAAAACATTATATTTTGACATAAAATGTTCACACTTTTAATTTTTAAAAATTAAAAAATATTAATTAACTGTTTAATAAAGTAAACAGGTGGTTGAAGGAAGGATTGCATATTTTTTAAAGTACATCTAGTGTGCCTTTAGTTCATTTATTAGAAGTGACTGTGGTTACTTCAATAAGATAGAGGAAGATTGGATAAGGGATTGGATCTAAAAAGTAAAGAGGACACCAGTGCAATATCTGCACTACAAAACATACTAATGACAATGAAGCACAAGAGACATTCAAATAAGTTTCATGCTCTTGTGAATGACAGAAATGACATTGTACTTTAATTACACGATAGGTTGATATATATTTTCTAGTTAACACTTAACTTTACCAAATCTACAGTCCCAATAAACGTCCTATATATCATGGACACTATACTATGATAAAGGCTAGAAGAACCATAGCTACAACAACTGTTCATTACAGTGCTAATTCTTATTATATCATTATTACTATCTGATGCTGTAAGTATAAAAGTCAAAACTTAAATTCAAAAAAACATTTACAAAGGACAATATATGTATTATTTTAGGACCAACAAAACTGAACTACAAAACTAGCAAGTAACATTATCTACAAATTATATAAGTAGTTTCTTAATAGCCACATTTCTCATTATACTAGAACAAACCAAAGCTGTGATAATTGCATTCCTGTTATGATGTCTCATTATGATGTCATTATGATGTCATTGTATTATCTGATACACAATATAAGGGTCAAAGTTGAATTCAAAAAGTTATATTTTCAAAGGAAAATGTATATAATATAGTAGGGTCAACAAAACTGAACTACAAAACTTGCAAAACATTATCTATAAATTTTATAAGTATCTTCTTAATTGTTATAGAGATAACTATCAAAGACAAGGGTACACTCTCTCTGCAGATATGGAGGAGGTCTCCTGGCTGCATCATAACCATTTGTCTCCAAGACAGAATAAATATTCTCATAACTATTCATCATAGAAGAAAAACGATTTGACACAAAACGTTCTGAGCTGTTTGTTCGGAAAAGATTGAATGAATTTTCTCCCACATATGGGTAAGGTCGAGGAACAAGTTGAGCCAATTTGACAGGGGAGTATTCACAACATTGCATTGTACCAGGACATGGAGGAACATCAGTGATATTACAAGGTCTACATTGTGGTTGATAACAGATCTTGATACAACCAGGTTGATCTTGAAGGTCATAAAGTTGACTAGGACTGTAAGGAGTACCTGGCATAACATTGTTATTAGATGCATAAAATGGAAGGTTATGATGGAGAGGAGACTGCCCCTGCCAATCTGCCCATAATTTATCAATAAATCCATGATGTAGGAAAAAGATAGGATCATTAGCAGCATCGATGGTACACATGTGACCAGTTTGAAGACTACCAATGTTGCAATGAACTGAATCATGAAGATTACTACTAATAACAGTATGCCATGTATTAAATGATGCAACTCCCATTCGCTGAACCATTGCTACTGTAGCACAATCTGGGACATTACCATTGAAATCTCGTTGAAGACAGCCACTACCTGCTGAAGGAGTAACACGCCAACCAGGCCATGCAAAAGGTCCTGTAGTAACACAACTTGGATTACCATTACCACCAAATCCACATTCAGTGTTCCAGACATTAGATTGTTGCCATGTTGTAGGTTCTGAACTCCAGTCCCAATATGGTACGGTGATACGACAATCCACTTTCCTAAGCAGGTTCTCTAGGGCTAAAATATACCATCGATGCCAGGGTAGGAAAAATTCTTGGTCATGAATGCCACTTGAAAAGAGAGTCTGATGAGTGCGAATTAGTTCATCATAGCAACCTTTATATCGGTTATCTGTAGAGACAGTTACAACTGCTTTTACATAGCGACATTTCTCTTCTTGAGTCATACAATTCCATTCCTTCCTCACTCTACAGCAATCAGTAGTGTAACCATTTCTGCAAGTACATCTCCGACCACATTTGTCATAGATAGCACCATATCCAGAGCAACGTTCTGTAAAACAAAGTTTTCAAAGTGCATTTGTCATACATATTGTGTTTGTACCTGCTTTTTGATGACATTCATTAGCTTGCACACATGCAGGATAGTTTTTTCCTTTACCAGGTTTTGGAAGCTTCGGTGTTGGACTTGAAGTTGGTCGATCATAAGGACCATAAGTTGAATAAGGAGGACGATAATTGTCATAAGGGCTGTAATAGGGCCGGCCATATTCATCATCATTCATCTCACAGTAGCTACTCCCATAAGTTGGAGGAGAATAATCCGGTGGAGGGTATGTCTGCTGTGCTGCACCTAAAAAGATAGAGAGTAAACATAGAGAATTGTAATAGAAGATATTTTCATTACAGAACATACTTATTGCAATGAAGTACAGCAGATATGCAAAAAGGAGCTTCATGTTCTATTTCTGTTCCTCTTGATCTCTTGCAGACGAACAGAACAAGTGGAAATGTGTCGTTCATTTTATATTCTGCACAGACTGCACTTATGTGGTTACAACGTGGGTGATATAGTATCCGGAGGTAAACGGACAACTAAAGTGTTATGAATCTTCAACCTCAGCTAGTTGCAGGAGCTCCAGAGAGCTCTGGTAAATATGTATATAATGATAACTGTCTAAAATTGAGTGGCAATATTTTATATTAATAATGTAAATGAGAATTATGAATGGATGTACCTAAAATGTTATGAGGTATCTGACCCCACCCATTTTTATCTTCTATAATAGTTGGTGAAGTTGATAATGATGCTGAAGTAATTGTATCAACTGAACAACAAGTGTTATCTCTACGATCAAGGGTAATGGATTAATTATTAACTAAAATGGACAAACAGACTATAAAAATGGGTGAATTAATAATGTTATATTTTATCCATTAGTTACCTCATCCTGATTCTCCCCAAGACCTCTCTCATATTCCTATATTAACAGATGATGAGTTCTCTAGTGATAGTGATTCTGATATCGAACCTGATTTACCACCAGGTACTACTAACAACCACACCCACTCATTACATTTATCCACTCCCACAAGGTCTTGATGGAGCAGCTTTTCAGAGTCGATTACCAGCTAATAAATTAACTAAACAAGAAATGGATTTCTTTCCTGACATAGCTAGTGGCTCACAGTCAGCCATAATGGAGTTCTTATTTATTCGTAACAAACTATTACAAGCTTGGTTACAAGATCCACTTAATGAACTTACACCTGAAAAAGGACAGGCTGTAGTTCACTTACCACATCCTGGTATATGTCCATTATAACATGTATATGTCCATTATGTCTAGCTTAATTTTTTATTGATCCATTTATCAAAAAGTATTGTCCATTCGTTCATCTATTGATCCATTTATTTATCTGTCTGTCCATTATATACAGGTAAGAGTAACTTAGTAATGAGAACACATGGTTATCTGACACGATTTGGTTATATTAACTTTGGAATCTTTCAACAACAGAACCCTCTAGAAGGTACCCACACACACACACACACAATGTCATTACTAATACATATTTCAGGTAAAATGCCATTTAAAGTGGTCGTGGTTGGTGCTGGTATTAGTGGTTTAATGGCTGCAAGACAGCTACAATATTTTGGACTGGAAGTTACACTTTTGGAAGCTCGAGTATGACTAATTCAAATTTTTACACACTTTGTCAAGTTAATTAGGATCGTATTGGTGGGCGTGTTCATACATTTCGTCGTGGTGCCTACTCAGCAGATTTAGGTGCTATGGTAGTCACTGGATTAGGTAAACTAAACCACACCTACAAACCACGCCAATACACTGTCTTCTATAGGAGGTAATCCTTTGGCTGTGATCCGTAAACAAGTTGGACTCCAAATGTCAAAGATAAGACGTCGTTGTCCTCTTTATTACACCACAGGAGAAATGATCCCACGAGAAAGAGATCGTACTGTGGAGCTTGAGTTTAATCGTCTCCTTGATGCTGTATCACACTTATCTCATCACTTACAAGTGGACCAATTAAATGGGCAACCCCTGTCATTAGGACGAGCACTGGAACTAGTTATTCAGTAAGTTTAGTAGTATAGCAAATATAGAATATATGCTACCATAGTTCAATGTTATGATGTGGGATAATAGAACACTAATACACTATTTTTGATGTGGTCTCTTATTAATTAACTGTCTGGTCTAATCCCTGACATCATCTTAGCTGGTTTAACCTTACTATTAAGATTGATCTTAGCTGGTTTAACCTTTCTTTGGTCTTACTAGTTTAAGTATTGTACCAACTATTAACAGGTTCCAGTTTCCTGTTTTTTTGAGATGTTGTGTATATTGAACTATAATTTGTATATTGAACTATAACTTGTATATTGAACTATAATTTGTATATTGAACTATAATTTGTATAGTATATTTACTATTTTTAGTCCATTTCTATTGAAGTATATATACTTGACAGACTTCAAGAGAAACATACTAGAGAAGTATTGAGAGATCACTTGAAAAATGTGACAGTTGCTCAAACTGACTTGAAACGTATTCATCAACAACTACTGGATATACAACATAAAATAAAACAATCTTATCAAAGACAACAACAGTTATTGGCAGCACACAGTAGCAAGTTAGTCTGTCCATAATGTGATTATTTATTCCTCCATTTATAAGATCATATGTCCATTTATCACGTTATTCATCCATTTATAAGATTATATATCCATCATCAAGTCATTTATCCATTTATAAGATCACTTGGCCATTATCTAGTGCTAGTGATGTGGAGTTTATCAAGAGATCTACTGAACAAGAACTTGTCCAACTATTTCAATATTATGACACACTCTTAGAACAGAGACAAGATCTTGAAAACAAAGTAGATGATGCTGATGATGCAGATATTCCTGCTGTCTATCTCTCCCCAAGAGATCGTCAAATTTTAGACTGGCATTTTGCAAATTTAGAATTTGCCAATGCTAGTCAACTTCGACTTTTATCTCTACGTCACTGGGACCAAGATGATGATTTTGAATTTACTGGTGCACATTTGTGTTTGCGTGATGGTTATGATGCGCTCCCAAAGTCTCTGGCCAAAGGTCTTGATATTCGGCAAAATACTGCTGTATCTGCCATTCATTATAATGTTGATGGTTAGTACATGTGTAACTCCACCCATTAATGATGTCATTATGATATCATTTATCTAGGTGTTGAGGTTCATGCTCGTTCTACTGAGTCTGGATGTTCCAGTATATTTAAAGCTGACGCTGTAATTGTTACTGTTCCATTGGGAGTATTAAAAGCTGGTACTGTGTCGTTTCATCCTCCACTACCAGAATGGAAGCAACAAGCTATTAATAATTTAGGATTTGGGCTACTGAATAAGGTACGGTTGAAATGTGATGTAGATTAGACTCTCTCTCTCTCTCTCTCTCTCTCTCTCTCTCTCTCTCTCTCTCTCTCTCTCTCTCTCTCTCTCCCTCTCTCTCTCTCTCTCTCTCTCTCTCTCTCCAGGTTATTCTATGTTTTGAACAGAGGTTCTGGGATGCTAATGTTCATTTATTTGGTCATGTAGCTACCAGTACTACATCTCGGGGAGAGCTCTTCATGTTTTGGCATCTTAGTTTTACACCAGTATTGATTGCACTATTAGCAGGTTAGTAATAATACAGGTCAAGGACTAGACATGTCTATTGATGTCAATTTAAACAAGTTCAAAGTCTTTAATTTGTTAAATAAATGTCCTGAGAAAGTTTACATAAATACCAATATCGAGGTTGATGATCTCTTTTTGCAGGTGACGATGCTGTTAAATATGAGAGCTTACCTGATGATGTCATTATTGCTAAAGCTATGGCCGTCCTCAGATCCATATTTGGAGACCAGACAGTACCTGAAGTAAGCACTATAATTATTAGGGGTTATCCCTTATCATTATTATTCAGCCTAAAGAAACGTATGTCACTCGTTGGAGAGGAGATGAGTATGCCCGAGGGTCATATACATATGTGGCATCTGGTTCAAGTGGAAATGATTATGATTTTTTAGCAGCTTCTGTCAGTCCAACAAGAGCAGGCAATATAATACCAAGGTAATTAGGTAGTTAATTAATAGGGGTCCTAATATAAAGTGTACTTTTTAAAGGGTCCAAGATTATTGGTCCTTATGTATTCATTAGTGAGAGATTGGTGTAATTATTTAGCAATTAGTGAGCGGTTTGGTTATTTCTTATTTAGACCACGTGTGTTCTTTGCCGGTGAACACACTATGAGAAATTATCCAGCCACTGTTCATGGAGCTTTACTTAGTGGCTTAAGAGAAGCTGGAAAAGTTGCAGACTTCTTGTTGGGGGCCTCATACACACCACGCCCACTTTCCTCATCAGCAGAAGTAGCTCAACCTCCGGTTGCATTGGCAGAACTGGTGCAAACAATTCATGCTTAACTTAACCCCACCCACTCCACCCACACAGTAATTGCCTTTTCCATCCACAGATTATATTGTCATTATTTTGGGTTATTTAATCTTGGCTAAATGCTTCATATATATTTCTACAGTAAGTCATCAAGTCTACATGATTTACCATCTCCTGTGTGTGTGTGAGTGTGTGTGTGTGTGTGTGTGTGTGTGTGAGTGTGAGAGAGAGAGAGAGATAGAGAGAGAGAAGACATCATTCTATTAAACATCACATTATACCTGTAACATCGTATGATGATAAGTTGGTTGAAGAAGAAGCAGTGAGTGATCAGACACGATAGGTATAACTCGTGCTAAAGGTAAAGAAGGTGAACTAAAGGAGATAAGAATGAATTACCATATATGGTATATATATTTTATACCTTTGTGCAGCAGAATGGAATGATTCTGTTAGATTGTAGTGAAAATGAGAAAGACTTCTTATTACTAGTTCTTTTAAAATAGCTTCATTGTCTCCACTAGTAAAATATCATCTCAATAATAGAGAAATACACACTTACATTTCAAGAGCATCCTGTGTAGCTGATATTAGCTCAGATAGTCCTTCATTATTCTATAACACAACATTATAATGTCATCTTTATTTTGTGTCTTACTGGAGAGAGGGGTGTGTCTTGTGGTATCATATATTGCACTAACCATGAGGTAGACCCTGTCCTGTTTACAGTAATTAAATAATATTAAATATGATAGGGTACTTTGATTCAGCAACTCGATTCAAAATATTATTAAGTAACTGATCAACAGTGTCCAGTGTCAATTGATGTTTGAGTGAATATGATAACAAAACATGTTCAGTGGCTCCTGTAATAACTTCTATTAACGAGGCTAGACCTAGTGTTAGAGATAGTTAATCATCTTCTAATTAAAAGGGTTAGAGTAATTGATAATAATATTTAAAGAGTTGGTTTGCATACAATTTTTAAAAGGAGAAGCTCCTTTATAAACCTGATAATTAAATCTAAATTACCTCTTTGTAAAGATTGTTGGACTACAGTAAGATAGACTTTCTGTAAATCACCTCCCTACTTGAACAATGTAACAATAATAACCACATATATTAGGTATACCAATTTGTTGCCATGGTGATATAGGTACCCAGCAAGAACACTCAATTGGACACGTACCACTACTACCATCATAGTACATAGACAAGCACTAGCAATGGCACGAGAAAAACCTAAGTTATACAATAATTACAGCATGTTCAAAAGAGGTGTGGCTAACTTGTGATTTTAAGCGTTTCCCATAATGCTAATTTGTTTTGCGGACTGAGAATTAATAGGAGTTAATTTAAAGTTATTTAATTAATGTATTACTTGTCTTTTATTTCTGTAGTAATTTTTTCTGTATTAAGTTGTTGTATAAGAATCTCCTGTGATTGGCTCAATAAGTTTGTCACTAAAAATAATAAAATGTTACTAAAAATAGTAACAATTGTTAAATAGAGTATTAATAGTTGTCACTAAATATAGGAGATAAATAGTGTTAATTACTAAAAGATATCTTATTTGTTACAATAATTAACATAGTACATATTACTATGTACAGTAATATTTGATATAGTGTAGAATTGCTAAATTTAGTAACACACATAATGACATATTAATATTTACCTGTTCTAAAAGAATTTTGTTGAATGCAAATATATTGTTCACGACGTCTAACCACAAAATGAATATCATTAAAATGACAACACAAGCTCACTTTAGTTCTTCATCTTGCCTATCAAGTCCACCATTTGTATCAAGAATTCTCCGATAAACAGTCATTCCACAATATATAATTCCTGCACGTGAATAAAATTAGAAAAAATGATACTAATTGTCTTATTGACCTCCTGTAACGACTCCTGCTATAGCCAATCGTTTTCCCCAACGAGTTATGAACGACACCTTACCCATGATCCAAAAGATAGGACGTGTCTGCAATATTCTCAGCCACTCCTACTATGCAAATGAGATATACGGACGTGAACGGAAATGTTTAAAAATTTCTACAGAAATGCAATGCGGGATAAAATAAACTATAATACGCTTCTCCGTATACTGCTATTGATCGAGCGACAATTGTAACTTTAATAATAATATTATAATTGATCAAATAGTTTTCTCAACGGTTCTTTTATACAACATCCTCTTAATTTCCAGTCAAGTGCTTCAAAATCAACAACTTCTATTAATTCTTTTTGCAGATGAAATGGTCTATAGAATAATGTGACAACAATTCATTTTATTATTGCCAACTTACAAACATAATGGTCCAAATATCCGCTCAGTAAGAGCACACATTGCACCAAATAATTGTAAATGAATTAATTGATCAGGCAACATCTGAACAATCTAACAATAATTAATATAATTTAAAACAATTCTTTATTTTGTAAAGGTTTACCTCCAAAATGTTTTCAGCCTGTTCCTTTGTAATACATTGATAATGTGCATCAATTAAACCTTTAATAATAATGTCCTATTGAATAGAACAGTAAGACTATGCTATTTTGCCAATGATATATTAACATTTTATGTATAGGAGACATTGATATAGTAGAGAGTGGGATTGTGGTACAGAAATCGATATAATTTTATTTACTTTTCCACTGATAGTGGTGGAGTTAAACTGCTTTAATTTTGAAAATACTTTAGAATAACGTGATCTTCTTTGATAGCTAAAGAAAATATCAAATAAAATAGTGATTCTCAAGTCTATACCTGATGACACAATGATGAGTAAGGTATTGTGTTGGGGACATATCTATGAGAAAATAACAAAGTTTGTATTACAAATAATAAATGTTGCAATAATACTTTGTAATTCTAATAGATCCATTGGTAATTCAAATCTTGTTGTCATGGAACTTGCTCCTGTGATACTATCCAACCAATCAGAATTACCAGTTGATGTTTTGATTAATGACTTCTATTGTAACAAAATGTATTTAAAAATTGTGTTGATACAAAAGACTTACCTTTGTGAAAAAGTCTTCTTCATCAGCATTATTGTCATCAAATTGTCCATGCAATCTTTCAAACTTATAAAAAATAAATTTTCTGTTGACATTTTTTGTAAAATACCTCACGATCTCTATCTTCTTTATTAAATGCATCTAGTTTGTCATGATCTATCTCACCAAACAACCGACTATTAACAAAAACAGGTCGTCATAATGTATCCAATTATAGGAAGAGACTTACCTAGTAGTGCTTCCTATATTATCATTATCCAGTCCCCCAACATAATCCTGCTGTGATAATAATATCAATAATAAAAAGTTACTACTATCTTACTCCATTCTTATTTCCTTCTTCGTCACTATCACCTCCTCCTCCTCCTCTTTCTTCTCTTTCTCCTTCATCTTCAAGATTTCCTCTTTTGTTTCTACTTCCACCACGGCTATCATCAGAGAAGTTGCTATCATCATCTTCCAAAAGAGTTCCTAACTCTGTAGTATCACTAAATTTTTGACCACACCCTTTGTCAGTTTCACTTTTACGTCGAGTTCTATAAAATCGTGTCCCATAATCACTTCTAGGTCGTCTTGATTTCCTTTGATGTAAAGTAACATCCCAGTCTTTTGTTAAAAGTGGTTTTTCCTTCCAAAAATTAAAGTACTGAGGTACACTAGTTAAAGCCACAGGAACTGTCACTTCCTTCATTCTTTGAGTAGCACCTTGAGTTGTCACATGAGCAGCTGCTGACAATGGACGTCTCTAGATATAAAGAAGATATTACAATCTATTCATTAATTTATATAATTATTTATATTTAGAGGATTTATTAAAGTGCACATACAAGAGGTTGCGCTGTGCTTGGTCTTGTAAAAGTAGATCGCTGTGGAGTTCCTCCTCGTCTAAGAAAGTTGTTAGCAGGAGCAGGATATGCACTGGTAGGTCGACTCAATTTTCTTTTATTAATAGTGGTTACTACTGGGTGAGATACTGTAGAGAGACGTGGGTGAGCTGATGTGATACCTGTGTAAGAGACAGCCTGGAATATTTATTACAACTTGGTGTTAACTAACGCTGTCTTTGCCATGATTTTGGAGGAGCTGATTTTGGTCTTGAAAGAAGTGATGGAGTACTACACCAACTATTATCATTGCTACTGCTATGAGAATACAAATCTTCAGAAGCTATTGGTAATTGAGATACCTGCACACAACAGTTACTATTACCATAAACTGCAGTATTAGTATGTATACCTGTGACCCATATATTGAGTATAACGCAGTACTAGATCCTCCAGCATCTAGGTCTGTCCTACTACCAGCAGTAGCAGCAAGCCAGGGAAGCTTGGAGTCCATCTCCACGCACCAACAAAAAATTAATAATATTAATTTTATATAAACCCTATGAATAGTAATATAAATTTATTCATTGATATTCTGTTTGTCTGTAATAAAATTTATAGCCTTGAAAGTATATTTATGATGTAAACAAAACTGAATTGATCATGTTTTGGTATGTGTTAGCCCTCACACATATTGAGGGCCTATTTTACACTATAATACACAAGTGAATACTAAGTTTGTAATGAGATTAAGAACTGGTCTTGAGCTTTTGAGCCATTTCTTTTTCTAACAATAAATGTTCCTATAGTGATTATATTAGTATAATGATATTTTTATGATGATTTTTACTTTATGGAGGATTTCAAGTTGTAGTTTCAATTCATCTGTTTCCTCCTGTTTGCGACGCAACTCTCCGTCCATTCTATCCATTTGGTAATGTAACTTCTAAAATGGATGAATATCCATATAATAAATGGATGAACAAACAAATTAAAGGACAAAATATGATCTTTTGTACCTTCATTTCTAACTTGTTAGGTGACCCAGTTGTACTAGGAGTAACATGAATACGCACTTTGCCAAAGCTCTATAGTAAAGATTAAAATATTATAATATTTGTACCAACCTACCTCTCCTGATGAGTGCTGTACCATTTGTCGTAGTGCTGTTAATTCAGATTGATGAACCTATAGTGAAATATATTAAGTGTTACTGGTACAATAGTACATGCAGTGTCATAATATTGAAGTGATTTCATTACTCCATGACTTTAGACCATTATTCAATTTAAACAATTGACAATTAAATCAATTGAAATTTTTTATGAAGTTAGCTATATAGGTCCTTGTTAAGTGATATTAGTATTACTGTTCTCAAATGTTGCATTAAACTTTTAAAACTATTATAATAATGCCCTTTATTCTACTGGTATAAGTACATGTACACTGATATACTTGTGGTGGTTTAACCCAGTGTTAACTGATGTACCTTAGTTAAGTGTTCCTTTTGATTCTTCAATGCTTCTTCTTTTTCAAGTTGAGCTTTTGTACGCAATTGTTTTATTTCCATTGCCTTAAATATGTAAATATCACGTGATAGTCATGTGACACACTGAATGTACCTTATCTCGAGCTGTAGCTGCTATTGTTTGTTTTTCATGACGTAACTGTTCTTTGACATGTGCTAATTCGCGATGTAATTCTTCATTCTCAGTTTTAAGTCCTTGCTATAACACAAAACTTAAAAATATTGCACAAACCTGTCAAACCTGATTTGTTTTCTTGATCAACTGGTTCTCCTTTGTTCGTAGATGACGACACTCTTCTTCAAGTTTTGTAACTTTTTCACGATATTCTGCAATTTTCTACACAAAATTTAATAATTATCTAAACACATTGTGTGACTAGTACATGTAAAATATATAGAGACATTCTGTCATTGCCTTTGCAGTAACCTACCTGATCCATTTTATGTTTCAAATCCAATATCTCTTTATCTTTAGCATCTCGTATCTCCTCTTTTGCTCGTGCTATTGAAATTTGCTGATTTTGTTGCAATAATCGATAATCACGCTTCATATTATCTAACCCCTATTGAAAAAGTGACCATTGTGAACGTCCATTTAGAAGTTTTATAACATTTTACGTAAATACTATCTTACAAGCAGTGCATTATACATACATAGAAATAAGTCGCATTATATTAGAGAGATTGGTGCATGAAATGATTCAAGGAAAATAAAATAAAACTATTATTAAACACTCTTAGGACGGATGACCTCTTCTAGTTCACGACACTGACGCTCTTTCATCCATAGCTCTGAACGAAGCCACTCCTCTGTATCAGACAATTTACGTTTGTGGTCCTCCTCTTCATTTCTTCGTACTCTTTCAACATCTCTAAGTTTTTTCTGTGTTGTATCTAGTTCAGCTTTCAGAGCTATTGTATCTTGCTTGTAACCTAAAGCCTGTAGAATAAATTTAAAAAATTGATAAGAATAAAATTAAAAACTTGATAATTAGATATTAATGATAGATGAATAGATACATAAATGAATGAAAGGAGAGACAAACTTACATCTTCTCTGGTCATTCCTGGTGGTAATCTTGTATTAGGCTTCATTTCAACTTCATTCTCAAGTTCACCATCACTAAACAAAAAAAATAATATAATTTTTTTTCAAATGATACAGATAGCTGTTCTCTTCTTTCATTATGTTTATTCTTTACCTGCTTCTTTCAAACTCCTCCTCCTCAATTGTGGGTTCTTTAATAGACTCCATTAAAGAGGGTGGGGCTGGAGACAATCTGTTCCTATAATGGTTGTAGCTAGAAGTAGAAGGAAGAGAGAGACGTCGCATTTCATAAAACAAATCATTAGGCGCTGTTAGAGGACCATTAATACTAAAACGTCGTGGGAACACACCCTCTAAAGGGTCATCGCAAGGAGGAGAGAGGGAGCGATCATCAAGAGTAGAGCTACTTGAACGTGAAAGACGTTGCTGCTGCTGGTACTCTGTCAAACTTCTCCTAATTTTAGCCTGCTCATTAAAAGGCCAAGGTAATTCATCATCATCTACTTCAGGGATTTTTTGATGCTGTAACCATGACAACAGTTCTGGAGGGGCGTGGTGAACTCCTCTTCGCCGTTGACGGGTGGCATCTTCCACTGGGAGAGTAGGCTTTACTTCTTCTTTAGCAACATCATCATCATAAGATGTAATAGAGAAATAAACTGTCGAATCTTGCTCACTCAACAATGATTCCATTGACATACGATAACCTTCCCTGTTTGGTAAAGACCTCTTACGATTGGCAACGTTTAAACTAGTCCCAAGTTGTCCTGTAGACAAATCAAGGTAAGAGTGGTCTAATGAGACTCGAGGGGACAACCAACGTGGGGATGGTGACAGGTCACTAGCTGTCTCTTCTGGTACAGGCTCTAATTGGACATATTTCCGATTATAAACAGAAAAGGATGGGTCAGACATTGAAGATAACGGAAGAGTGGAAGGTGGGACTGGCTGGGGTGGAGGTGAAGATGGAGGAGGTGACTGTTTAAAGGATTTAGTGGATATAAAATTATCGGCAGTAGCTCCTAAAGGAAGCTCAAATTCTTGAACATCAGCTACACTTGATGTCATATAATGTGATATAGGTGGTTCAGAGACAGCGGCGCCTGGAGGTGAATATACATCCATCAAGATATGTTCAAACATGACAGATGGTTTAGCTGTATCTAATTCTGGTGGGATAAATCTATCTGGTATTAACTGTGGGCTATCAAAATCTCCAAACCCAAGACCTGATAATATATCAGAAGCCATTGAGTGAGGTGACACAACCTCAAACAAAGAATGAAAACTTATAGTATCACTGGAACCACCGACACTGCCCAGACTAAGATGTTTTGTTAATCGACCTCTTCTTTGCTTTGTCTGTGTGCTTCCGCTATGAGAAGAGCTGTCATCATCTTGTTGTAATTTTCTAAAGGTACCTTCATCAAGGCTTCCTGTTCTTAATGTGTTTGATAATGCTGGAATACTTTTTCTACTTCTTTCACATTTTGTATCTGGTTTGTATTTGTTACTGCAATGTGACTGACAATCTACTATACCAGAGTCTCCGCCCACAGCTGATGAGGTGTCATCAGCTATTGGAGCACCTGCAACAACTGGATTCCTACCAGTAGAGTCTGATAAACATCGTTTCTTTAGTTTTATTTCAGATCTCTTTGACATGACAGGATCACTATTTTTACGTTTATTGTCTTCCTTAATTCCATCCAATAATTTTACTGCTGCCAAAAATGCTTGCTGGTGCTCCCTCTCTCCGGTAACAAGACTCCGCCCATTTTTATAGAAATAGCTACATAGAGAGAGAACACAAATACCACATCACATCACATACTGGCTACCCAGTAATACACGTTAAAGTACATGTATATTACATCACCCTCCCACAACACACACACACACACACACACACACACACACACACACGTACTTAGATATTTACATTATACTGGGTAACCACGTATGTGTGTGGGTGGGTGCATTCTCTCTCTACTACAAATATTTTTAATAACGCACGCAACAACGACCAAAAGGAACTCATACAATTCACTGTCATGTTGACAATGACTACAGGGAAATGTTTACAGGAATTGCTTACAGAAATTGTTTACAGCTTGTACATGTATACAGAGTTACATTTTAACTGACACAAATGACTGTCCACATCATTACGCTGTCAAAGTTGTTTAATATTATCAATAAAATGTTAAAATGTAGTGATTATAGTACCTTATATAAACTAACATTATGACTATACATCTCCCACACACTTAACATACCTTGTTTCCTTAGTCTTTAACTGTTCCTCTTCTTGGATGTTATCTGAAAATAGGAAGGAGAACTGTAACTTATTATCCTTCTATGACCACCTGTCACACATCCACTCAATGGCTAAAACATTACATCATTATGATGTAATAGTAATGTGTTCTATATAAACCATATCCCCTCACAAGGACCAAAACATCCTAACATTTAATAGCCATGGGATATATCAACAATATTGCCAATTTAGAACTAAAACGTACCCATTGAACTAACTGTAGATGGTTTCCGACTGTCATATTGGCTGTCATTGTCATCATCATTTCCTAATATGGTATATAATCAATAATTGCCAGACCACTAATATACAATGTTATTATAAGATATTTAATATTCATTGATATTAATAAAATAATTGAATTACTATTTACTGAATGTGAAACTGTGTTTAATGATTTGTTGATAAAGTATGTTGGAACAATTAAGATGTAGTTATATGTGCAGTTACCATGGTGATAATCTTGGGCTATAATCTGAGATTGCTCTAATGAAGGGGCGGTCCAAACATTAAGAACATTTTGTCTGGAAGGATTAGCCTACAAGAAGGAGAGAGAGAGGGAGGGAGGGAGAGAGAGAGAGAGAGAGAGAGAGAGAGAGAGAGAGAGAGAGAGAGAGAGAGAGAGAGAGAGAGAGAGAGAGAGAGAGAGAGAGAGAGAGAGAGAGAGAGAGAGAGAGAGAGAGAGAGAGAGCAAACGACAGAGAAAGCATTAGTAACAAAATCTTAAAGGTCAATAATTTCTTTGATCACTCACTAACCTATGACCTCATCTATGATATACTCACATACAGTGTGAACAAGGTAACACTAACTAAATTAACAAATACACATTGCAACTCACTACAATATTCAATTCTCAATTGTATATTGTTACATCATAACACCTTGTTGTAGTATGGACAATTTGATGTGAAAAACACATTTTTTTCAATGAAAATGGATGCATAGGAACTGAATAGATGAATGAATGGATAGGACAATAAATGGATGGCTAACTAGATGGATGAATGGATACATGGTCCAGGTGGTCATATGGTCAACATCTTATGACATGTGGGTAGAGTAAATTTTATATGTAAGAATACAAGTGCTTACCAAGTGAAGACAAGCAAACAATAAATAAACATTACATTAAAATAAAGCCATTTTAAAATGTTTAGTTTAGACATGTAGAAAAAATACTATATAACTTACTTGATGTTGGAGAATGCTACTGGGAGTCTCTAATAAAACAGGAGGTGCTAGAACTGTTGAGAAAGAGAAGACCACATATCATATCACGAACTTGTAAATTAATAGCACTTTAATAACACTTACCTGCAGTGTCCACTGACATGGCGACGCTCTCCTATAACTGCCCTTTTCACTACTGGAATTATGTAGTCGCATCCAATTAATAGCATACCACGAAATGAGGGGTGGAGGGTGCTGACCCGTGACTCTTACCCTTCCCACTACAGCATTAATCAGCCGATTCTTTGCACCAGAGATGAGTACCACAATTTTCTTAAAAATATGGACTGTAGGTGTGTTGTTCTTTATCAATTTACTCAATTATATGGACCGATATACAGTAGCAGGTAAATTTAGACTATTGTATCATTTAGCTCGCAGCCAATTACTTACCCACAAATGACAAACTTTAACAGCTACAAACACACACACACACCTATTTCATTATACACTTTATATTACAGGGGTTTTACCTGAGATACAAAATATTACTCGCAATGGTTTTCATCAAAAAATTGATGATAAAGAAGGTGGTCTTTTGCAGACTTCATTCATTCTCACTTTTATGTTATTGAGTCCACTGTTTGGGTACTTGGGCGATCGCTATACTCGTAAATATTTAATGGCCGTGGGTATCTTTATCTGGTCTGGTTTTGTGCTATTGGGATCTTTCTCTGTTGTATGTTAATAAATGAAATGAATGAATGAATGAATGGTTGTCAATATGTTATGAGTGATATAGAATGATATGTTTTTGTAAAGTCATATATCATTATTAATCACTATTGTCTATTACTATTAATTTGTAAGCATTCCAATGGTAGTGAGTGACACACCTGTATTCAATTACTAACCACATCTGTATTATATCCTCTCTATCAAACACCTGTTCTTGTCTCGATATGTGTACTTTGTTGTCTTCTATAGAATTATGAAATGTTGATTGCTACTAGATGTGCTGTTGGTATTGGTGAAGCCAGTTATGCAACTATTGCTCCAACAATTCTGGCAGACTTGTTTAGCACTGAGAAAAGATTAAGAGTCTTATCTATATTTTATATGGCTATCCCTATAGGGAGGTATTTTAAATGCAATTTTAATGCTACACATATTTGACAAGTTAAGATTAACCTGTTATTGGTTGATAAGATGTTGTCTCTCTCTATCTCGCTCTCTAGTGCTTTGGGATATGGTGTTGGTTCATTTGTTTCAGCTGAAATACATAAACATTATCATGTTACTGAGAGTTGGCGTTGGGCGTTTAGAGTAAGTTATTTTATTTCACTAGCAATAAGTAATAGTATTATGTTTTAGGTGTCTCCTGCACTTGGTATCTTAGCTGTATTATTGGTGTTATTTACAATCAAAGAACCACCTCGGGGTCAAAGTGAAGACCCCCGTAATCATTCAGGGGTCAAAGGTCAAAGTGGATTTAAAGGATACATCGGTGATATCATGTACTTACTCAAAAAGTATAGATAATAACATTAATTTTTGAATATTACTTTTTTTAATAGTAAAACATTTATTTTGACTACCTTTGGCTTCGCTGCCCTAACATTTTCAGTTGGTGCATTAGCACAATGGGCTCCCACATTGATATATAGAACATCATTGCAACTATTTGCAAATGGACAGTTATCACATCCCTATAGGTAAAATCAATAATATTATTGTTAGTATAATTTAGCTGTGGGGGTTGTTTTAATGACAGACAATATTTCCTTTTTATTGACCTACAAATTAATAGTTCAATAGTAATAAATTCTTGTCTTAATATTCTATTGTCTCTATGACTAATAACTTATAATTAACTGATTAATTATTTTTAACCCCTTAGTACAACTGATGCTTCTTTAAGATTTGGTATTATTACTGTTGTAGCTGGTTTAGTTGCAACAGTTTCTGGTTCTGAATTGAGCAAGTTCATAGGTCGATGGACGAAGCAATCAGATTGTATTGTATGTGCTATTAGTTTAATGGTAGGAGGACCTCTTCTGTATCTCACTCTTTGTTTAGGTAGCTTCAACTTGTATGTGGGATGGGTAAGCTCCTGTTATTTTAATGGTTAATTAGTTTTGTTGTATTCTCATTAGATATTGGTGTTCCTTTCAGAATTCTTTTTGTGTTTAATGTGGGCACCTGTTGCAGCCATCCTACTGGTATTATGGATGGATGGGTGGATGGATGGATGAATGGATAAATGGATGAATGGAGGAATGGATTAATAGATGGATGAATGGATAAACGGAATGATGGAGGAGTGGATTAATGGATGCATCAAAGATGAAGTAACGATATTTGCTTTCTTGTCAGTATGTAGTTATTCCAGAATGTCGATCATCTGGTGAAGCCCTGCAAATATTAGTTATTCATTTATTGGGTGATGCTGCAAGTCCATTCATTGTTGGTGCTGTGAGTAAACCCCTATAATAAACTACAGTGATTAGTTCATATATCTTTAGATATCAGATTTGTTGTATAATCATTTACGTAATAGTTATGATGACATTTATAGTCATTCTGTTAGTATGCAGTATTCATTATATGCGACATCAATTATTTGTGTCATTGGTGGAGGATTGTTTTTGTTGTCAACTTTAACAGTATTGAGTGATAGAAAGGTGTGTTTATAATATGTATTGATCAGTACTCCTCTCTCTCTCTCTCTCTCTCTCTCTCTCTCTCTCTCTCTCTCTCTCTCTCTCTCTCTCTCTCTCATTATAGGCTGTTGAAGATCATGTTAAGAAAGTAAATTCTCGTTCTCATCGGACTGATTCTGATGTTAATGAACATCAGTCATTAAGTAGTGACGTAAACGAAACTAGAGATAAAGAGGATGACCTTCATGATAATCATAGTGAATCAGATAAATTGCTACCAAATAATCACATCATTAACACTTAAGTAAAATAACAATAATCACTTTAAAAAAGCTATTATGTGATGTTATTTGATTGCAGTATAAAGCTACTTAATTAATATTGTTAATAAGATTCATAAGTGCTGTTTACGGCGCATGCGCAATAATTTAGTCGAGCACGAGCACAAGAAGAGAAGGTGTGGAGAAGGTCAAAATGTCTAGCGCCAACAATGACTGTAAAGTGTATGTAGGCAACCTTCCTAATGAGATACGCACTCGAGATTTAGATGACCTCTTTTACAAGTACGGTAAAGTCGTTGATGTAGACCTCCATACGAGAAGGGGGACTCCATTTGCCTTCATTGAATTTGAGGACCCAAGGTAAGGTCATTATATTATCACATGATTGTCATGTGATTAAATGACTAGAGATGCTGAAGATGCCGTCAGAGGCAGAGATGGATATGTCTTTGATGGGTGTAAAATACGTGTAGAGTTCCCACGGTCTTCGGGAAGGGGAAGAGGTGGTGGAGGTAATATGGGTCCAAGGAGACCTGGTGGACGTGGTAACAGACCCAAGGGATATCAACTTGAAATCACAGGTCTACCAAGTAGTGGGTCTTGGCAAGATATAAAGGTTTGTTTGGGACATAGTCTTGTTGTTTTTGATATATTAGTACAATGTTAGGATCATTTTCGTCAAGCTGGCGATGTTATATATGCTGATGTTCAACGTAATGGTATGGGAGTTGTAGAATTTGCTCGTTATGAACATGCAAAGAGGGCTGTTCGAGATTTAGATGATAGCAAGTTCAGATCACATGAGGTATTATGTTTAATGATATCAATTCATCTTTCTTTTTATCTCTCATTTTAGGGGGAAACATCGTATATCCGTGTGAGAGAACCTGGTACTTCTCGGTCCCGTAGTCGATCTGGTAGTTACTCTCCAAAAAGATCTCCCAAGAAATCTCCACAATATGATCGTAGTCGAAGTAGAAGTCCTCGTTATAACAATGAAGTATCACGACGATCTCGCAGTCGTTCAAATTAACTTTTAAAGTTCTCTGCTGTCTCTCATATAAACCAAATCAGGGATTGTGTCGGTATGCACCCTCTTCCCTTGTCACAAAGTTTTCTATTATTAGTGATTATATTATTAAAAAACATACACACACAAAATGTGTTATATAATGTATGATATATTATAGCCATTTTCTATTTTTCTCTGGTAATCCAGTACTTGTCATATTTTTGTGTGATTTACAGCACACTCATCAATGGATAATGGATATATAGACACACCCCCTCCCCAAATGGAAGGATACATCACTAGGAATACACATGGACAATGTAGCATGCATTTTATCAGGATAGTCCCCTCAGTCTCATTGTGTGGTGATGGTAAGAAACTATGACTTGTTGGACCTTTTTACAATTTATTGTTTCATAAATTTTATTTTAAAGATTTAACACAGATCCATTTATTGTCTTGTAATGGAATATGATAATCTGATGATGTCCATTGTAACTGTACATCATAGCGTTGAGGATACTATAGAAAGAGGATACCCCTTTAATAAAATAATTACATTATTATATATTGAAGAGGACACCCTTTAATAAAATGATTACGTTATTATGTATTGAAGAGGGTGTCCCTTTAATA
This sequence comes from Xestospongia muta, assembly GCA_963693285.1. NCBI lineage: Eukaryota > Metazoa > Porifera > Demospongiae > Haplosclerida > Petrosiidae > Xestospongia > Xestospongia muta. Next base: position 8,595,554 of record OY848921.1, read on the forward strand.
TATCAATTAATGACATTATTTACCTTGATATTTTCTGGTACTGGTTGATCATTAGTAAAGTGAACTTGAGAACTTCGTTGCCATTTTTTGAATATTGGTTGCAGTAGTTGTGGGTATTTATCAATATGGTTGCCAAGGAGATCGTTGGAAACAAATAATGTTTGAGGTCCACTAGTCAATGCACTGTATACAAAATAATGATCATCAGCAACTCTAAATAAAATTAATAAAAATAAATTAGTTTTTTTGTTATTACCTGTTGCGAGTGAAGAAGAAATAAATTCCTTTTTTATTGTAGTGAGTTTGTAGGTCTTGAATACTGGGGTTTATGTTGTTGGGTCCCAGTGTGAATTTTTTGATAAGATGGCTGCGTGCAATTACCAATGATGGTAATGTGGTTGTTGTTTTCCCCCAATAACTCAATTGTATTAACTAATCTATACTGAAAGTACATAGTAAGGTTTTAATGACTAACTCGTTTAGTATTGACAAGTCCTGATGTGTTGAGGCCGTCTAAGACTGTCCCAATTTGTCCTATATCTGATAATAATGTATCAAATTTCTTTAATTCTTTCTCTTCTTGTCTGCAATCTTCAAATGATTGGACTTCATCTTCTAATGCCTGTCTAGCCTGTTAAAAACTGGTTTAACTGGTTTATAAGTTCTATTGTACTTGCATGTTTTGTTAGTAGACTGTGTTCATCTTTGTTAAGTATATTAGTCATCATTTTATACCCACAATTAGTACAATAGCCCCTATATATTAAGAATATAATTATTTGTCCTTTATAATTATGTACTGACTTATTTATTGTAGTAGTATTGATTTCACACTGATGTTGACTAAAGAGGAAACCCCTAATATTAAGGGATTCATCAATTTCGCTTACTTTTGTATCCATTTCACTAGTGCATCTGCTAATGGTTCCGTAATAATATACTCCCAGTTGTCATGGTAATAATGCATTATTATAGCTACCACTTCTCTCCAAGCAGACCCATAACGAACAGCTCTCTCAAGTAATGATATAGTAATATTTGAAGGTAACTCGTACCCTTTGTTCTTAGCTATTGTTAGTAGTTCTATGATCTGTGATGTATTCTCTACACATTGTAATAACTTAATTATTGTATTACATCGAGGAATGTGACCACTTTGATGTAATTGTTTGTACATAAGCCACGCCTCCTCCTGACGCTGATGGACAAGATAATAATTAAGTTTTGCCGTTAATAAACTTAACCCTAATAATAGCATTAAACAATTAAATTAAACAAAACTTAATATTACCAGGTTTTACTACTTGGTCAGCAACTTCTAATACCTCTTTTGCAATTGCTTCATCTTGAAAGACCTATGACATCATATTACGTCATTATATTATTATGGGAGGACTATACTTGACACATGTGAAGCAGTGAACTTATAGTTCTGTCACTGGGTAGTGAACCAGTTGCAACAAGCTCTCGAAATAAGGAGATTGCTTCAGGTAAGTTTCTTTTCTTTTGTAGATACGATATTCTTCCTTCCAATGTATTGATCTGAGTTGCAATGGGTCGATAGAGTAGTCGACTCGTACTGTAAAACATCATTTTGCTTGGAAATAGTATACGGAATTCATCAATTTTTGCCCATTGCATTTCTATAGAAATTTCAGAACATATCCGTTCACGTCCGTATTTTACCTTCCCCCACAAATAACCATGTGGTACTTATTTCTTTTCTTCTTACCTTTTATTCTACTTTTCCTCTTCTTGAGAAGACGTCCTCAGAATATCACTCTAGGTTTATTTCATCCTTATGCTGATGCTGGTGGAGGAGGAGAACGAGTTTTATGGCATGCAGTATCGGCTATAGTTCACAAATGGCCCCATATTCATTGTATAGTATATACTGGAGAAAGAGACAAAACTGGAGACAGTATATTAGAGAAAGTGAAGAACCGATTTGGAATAGACTTACCAAAAGAAAGAATACAGTTCGTTTTTTTACATTTACGATGGCTAGTTGAAGCGAAAACATGGCCTCGTTTTACTCTCCTCGGACAATGCCTGGGGTCAGTTGTTCTTGGACTGGAAGCTCTTATTAACTGCCGTCCACATATTTATTTTGATACAATGGGATATGCTTTTACTTATCCATTATTTCGTTGGTTAGTAGGATGTTACGTTATCACATACATTCACTATCCTGTGGTCAGCACCGATATGTTATCAGTGGTTGCATCAGGACAACAAACTTATAATAATTCTCAAACGATATCTCGCTCTCGTTTCCTAACTAGATTTAAAATATTGTATTATCGTTTTATTGCTTTGTTGTATGGTTTTGTTGGTCGTCGAGCTAATGTAATAATGGTTAATAGTCAATGGACATATGGACATATTGACCATATATGGAATTCAAGTGGTATTCACGTTGTCTATCCTCCGTGTGATGTGGAGACTTTTCTAAATGTTCCACGACAAGAAACTGACGAAGTATTTAGAATTGTCTCTGTTGGTCAGTATCGTCCTGAAAAAAACCAGCGGAAACAATTGGAAGTTGTCAAAGCTATTATGAGTCAAGAACCTAGGGTCAAACCCCTTCTTTCTATAATTGGTAGTTGCCGAGATGAGGAAGATCATCATCGAGTTGAAGACTTACGGAAGTATGCATCTGAATTAGACATTGAAGATAATGTGGAATTTTTAGTAAATGTGTCGTTCACAAGACTACAAAGTGAATTGGGACAGTCTCATGCTGCAATTCATACAATGTGGAATGAACATTTTGGTATCAGTCTTGTAGAATGTATGGCAGCTGGATGTATTATGGTTGGTCATCGTTCAGGAGGACCTCTGCTAGATATTATTAAGGATACTGAGACTGGTTTTTTAGCTGATAGTGTTAAAGAATACACAGATTGTTTGTGTACTGTGATGAGTATGAGTCATGAAGAGAGAATGGCTATTGTCTCATCTGCTAAATCTTATGTTAAAAAACATTTTTCGGTTCATAGTTTTGAGGAGAGAGTTGTTAAAGCCCTTGACCCCATAGTGAAGAAATTTAATTAGTAGTACAATAATTGATTGTTGTTTGGTAAATTGTTTATACATAAGACAATAAAATTTAATAATATTCATGAGGTAATTAATTCCTTCATTAAGCTAATGCTTTGTTGTTGATAGCTTGAACCAAAATGGTTCCTATAGCAAATAAAATAAATAATTTTTATTATTTTTAAAATCATACCAGTGATTTAGATAGTGAAATAATGTGTAGAGTTTCTGTCTAGTCTCAAACCCATGTGACTTGGGAATGAGACTGTGGTATGAATCATAAAAGTCTCTATTAAAACCACCAAACATTCCAGCTATCGATAAGTCAAACTCATGATGTCCATAAAGACAAGCTGGATCAAAAATCACTAAAAAAGAAATTAAATTTAAACATAATATTTACAAGCTAACCAGGTCCATGAACAGTCTCAGCACTATTACCACTCCAGAGGTCACCATGTAATAAAGAAGGATATATAGGACCACTACCAGTAAAAAATTGGGGCAGTTTGAGTTGAAGATGTGACCACAATTCTTTCACTTGTCTGTTATCATACTATAGACATCATAATATATAATGTTGTATGTGTATCTTATACCTTTGATAACACTAGATCTATTTGAGGTTGTAACCGTTGAATAGTATAAAACTTCTACAATCAAAGTATTATAGTACATGTGGTAATTGGGTTCACTCACTATCCAGTCTGATGTCCATGTATTTGGCATAGGAATGAACCCACAACATGTCACAGACTCAAACCCAAACTTGTCTATGTATTGGGGACTTGTTTCATATTTTCCACCAGAATGAAGAGAGGTTCCCTCTTGTTGTGATTTTAATGATAAATTATGGAGGTGGAGCCTTTATGAGAGAAAATATTCTCTCTCTCTCTCTCTCTCTCTCTCTCTCTTTTCTCTCTCTTACTGAGCAAGTTGCATGCCTAATTCTTTCATAAATTTTCTAAGAGGTGTCATATCTAAATGATCCATTACAAAAATCCATCCATTATCATCTGGTCCTGGTAAAACCTATACATACATACCAATGAGTATTATAGCAACAGAGACTAAATACCTTATGTGGGTGTGGCACAGTTACGGTCTTTGTAGCCATTATTGCTTGTAATCCTACAAACTCACCATCAAACATCACTTTAGCCTATAATACTATAGTTGATTATATGGGTGTGGTCTATTTAATACCTTGTCGTCTTGGTTGTGTTTTACAAAAACTTTCTTGCCATCGTCAAGTTCATAACTCTGCCCATCACTAATGCATCCTCCACTTCTACTACCCAATGCTCGTACTGTACAAGTTTGCAGCTCTCTTTGTAGAAACATCTCCATAATGAGTACACCCACACAAATTATTAGATCAAAAGAGAGCATATTGAATTATTGATCACGTGATTTTTACTTGCAGTGCAGTCTGTCTTTGACATGGCTTCGAGAGGTGTGCTAGAAAGTGACGGAGAGAACAGTGGATCTACGAGTGAAAGTTCTACCCAGAAGAATTACGGCTCTTTCAAAAATAGTTGCGTGGTTATGATGGAGAATGGTAGCGGTAATAGTTTCAAAAATACTAGCACCCCCGATGATGATTTGCAACCTCTACTTCAAAGAAAGATTACTGAGAAAAATAAAGGTCTGTTCATAAAACTAGTTACTTTCCGTAATTACTATAGTAGCCATTAATACTAAAAGAATAGAAAGATAATTCAAAATTACGAAATTATTTTCTGTACTAATTATTTTACTCTCTTTCTCTTTTAGCTCGTAAAAAGAAGCTAGGAATGATATTTGGTGTAACTATCCCATGTATTCTATCAATATTTAGTGTCATCCTCTTTTTACGACTTGGTATGGTTGTAGGACAGGTCAGTATAGAACTGGTTACATTACCAGTATATATAAACAGATTATCAAAACTAACCTTGACATATTTCGTTGTTATAGGCTGGTTATCTGGAAACACTGGCTATGTTATTCATTGGTTATCTTGTAGTTATTTTGACTGTTCTTTCAATATCAGCTATCTCAACTAATGGGAATGTAGAAGGGGGCGGAGTTTACTGTATCCTTAATACTGTATATAATATATAGTAGACTTAGATACACAAGGACATTCGATTATATAGACATTGTATAGCTGGGGTTAAAATATATGTAGTATAATAGATGTATTGTAATGGTGTGTGCATGTATATATGGAGGATGGATGAGTCATTGAGTACCATCATCTCTCTGTTCAGAGAGATGAGGTGAGACCTGATAATAACACTGTATGATAGAATGTGATGATGTGTTCTCATTAATTGGTGGTGTTCCTTCTGTTGAAGAAGAAGGTATTTCTCTAGGAATAGGCAAGCCTTGATCCATTTCAGAAACTGTACTATGAATGGGTGAATGGCTTGTCTCCAATTGTCTTTCTCTCACATTATCAGGTTGTTCTGTGACATCAGGATTAGATTCTTCTGTAGGTTCTAATAATGGTACTGTGCTTCCTTGTTCGCTGTCTTCTTGAACATCACTATTAGGCATTAGTTCACCACTTTGTTTTATAAAATGTTTGCAATAAGCCATTATTAACTACAGACTGTTCTAGGTCTGTTAGAATATTACTGGCTTTTATAGTAATCTGTGTTTTGATAGCATCTGTGATGTCACAATCTCATGACTACCAAAAAATTTTTGAAAGGGAAATCTCTTCTAAAAATAGTAACATGACATGTACTTCCTTTGATTGTATTCAGAGAACCAGGACATAAACAATGTGTATGTCCTGGCTCTCTAACCACTTCAAAAGAAGTCATGGTTCATGGAATATAGTTGTCACATGACACTGCAACTTTTAGTTCTAGTTCTAGTATTGTAAACATATTGTTTAAACTGTATCCCATTAATTGTTATTGTTCCTTAATTATATCATTTTAATTAATAGTTATGATTAGTAGAGCATTAGGTCCTGAGTTTGGAGGATCTGTTGGAGCTATTTTTATTATTGCAAATGTTTTTGGTTCGGCTACTTATATTATTGGTTAGAACTCATTAAATGTGGGTGTGGTTTATACGTTGTATCAATATAGGATTTGTGGAAGCATTGATGAGTAATTTAGGTAAGGGCGGTTCCTTGTTACGAAGCCATTGTGATCTTGATGATATTGAGCATTGTATTGGATTACCTGATGGATATATTTTCAAGCTAATTTATGGAAGTATAATTTTATTATTTTGTTTATTTGTTTGTCTTGTTGGAGCAGGTAATATATTGTTGTATTAAATTATGATATTATGATTTGTGCAATTTGTAGGTCTCTTTGCTAAAACCACTTTTCTCATTTTTCTAGCAGTGATGTTTTCAATAGTAACAATATTGGTGAGTTGATAGCCCACCCACAATTAATCACTCATATGCCACACCCCTTTAGATTAGTTTTGGAGTTCAAAAAGAAAATTTTAATATTAAACCTCCTCCTGAAAACACACTTATCAATGCAATCAATGAGGTTTGTATGAGCATGTGTGTCTGTGTGTTAACTGTTGACTTCTCTCTTGTAGACATTGAATTATACTGGATTTAGTTTTGATACATTTATTGGAAATGTTATGGTAACATAGTCATGTGATATGTCATATGATTGTCACATGACTTTCTTCTTTTAGCCTAATTATACTGCAGATTATTCTCAAGGTGGTCTTAAACTAAATTTTCAGCATGTTTTTGCTATTCTATTTAATGGCTGCACTGGAATAATGGGTGGGTGGAGTAATTATAGATAAATGACCACACCTATTTTTTAATATAGCTGGTGCTAACATCTCTGGAGATTTGAAAAACCCTAGTGTTGCAATTCCTCAAGGAACTTTGCTGGCCTGTGGCATTACTTTCTGTATTTATATAGTACTATGTTAGTCACATGACTGTCACATGATGCTCATATGACCTTTATTATTCCACAGTCACTTTCACAGCATTCACATGTGATCGCTCGTTATTAATTAATAACTATAATTATTTACAGGTGGGTATCTATTCATTTTAAATTATTTATCTTATTTTATTCATCCATTTTTAGGACATCAATTTGATACCAGAGTTCATTACAATTGGCGTCTTTGCTGCTACTCTTTCAGCTTCTCTAGCAAACTTGATAGGAGCCTCTCGTGTTTTATATGCACTTGCTAAAGACAGACTGTTCAGTTAGTTTCTTGTTTATTGTATACAATACTTGTTGTTATTGTTGTTATTGTGTTGTTGTTAGGTGGTATACTGCATCCATTTACATGGACTGTGGGAAAAAAGAAGGAACCTATTGTTGCTGTATTGTTTTCATGGATACTTGTACAAGTGAGTAGAGTTTGGAAATAGACATGTATCTCTCTCTCTCTCTCTCTCTCTCTCTCTCTCTCTCTCTCTCTCTCTCTCTCTCTCTCTCTCTCTCTCTCTCTCTCTCTCTCTCTCTCTCTCTCTCTCTCTCTCTCTCTCTCTCTCTCTCTCTCTCTCTCTCTCTCTCTCTCTCTCTCTCTCTCTCTCTCTCTCTCTCGTTATAGGCAACTCTCTTTATTGGAAAACTCAATGCTATAGCTCCTCTTGTAACAATGTTTTTTCTTCTCTCATATGGAGTAGTTAATTTAGCATGTTTAGCTATGAAAATTGCATCAGCACCTAACTTCAGGTCCCTAATTATTAAACATTATTATTAGTTATTAATAGTTATTAATTACAGACCTACTTTCCAGTTTTATGCTCGCTATACATGTAAGCTAATATAGACCCTCAATTGTTTTATTGATTTTAATTATCGATAGCATTTCTGGGGGCTTTGAGCTGTTTTGTGCTAATGTTTGTTATCGATGCATTATATGCTGCTATTACATTAGGTTAGTTGGTGAATGAAGAATTTAATAATTGGTTGGTGAATAGACAATAGAGAAATGAATGAGTATTATTATATCTTTCCTTTATCTAGTGATAATGATTCTTTTGTTTGTGTTTCTTTTGTTGAGAACTCCAGCCAAACCTTGGGGGGATGTATCGCAAGCTTTGATCTATCATCAAGTAGGAATATGTCCTCTCTAAAGCTATGAATATCATTAATATATAATTAGGTCCGAAAGTATTTGTTACATCTTGATATCAGAAAAAGTCATGTCAAGTTTTGGCGACCGGAGATATTATTGATGGTATCAAATCCTCGCTCAGCATATCGACTGATCAAGTTTTGTAATGATCTTAAGAAAGTTAGTAGTTTTAGATGTATATGTCCATTGTATTATCTGTCCATTGTAGGGTGGTCTCTATGTTCTGGGTCATGTTGTAGTACAGCCATTTAATCGTGATGTAGCTCAGTATTATGACCGACAACTTAAGACATGGCTGGATTTTGTACAGATATCAAAATTTAAAGCATTTGTTGAACTTAGTGTGTCTGACTCCATTCGTTCTGGAACTAGAAGTCTTCTTACAGTATGAAAAGATGTATCTTGATCGTTTACTCTCTCTCTCACACACACAGTCATCTGGTCTAGGTGGTATGAAGCCTAACATACTGGGTCTAGGATTCTATTCTGATGACATTCCTCAAAGTTGTCTTGACGATCTACGAGTGTCTTTATCAAAGAGATCTAAAATTATACGAGTATTAATTAAAGATAATTCTTGTAAGTAAAATCAAATTTGATTTGTAAAATTCTTTTTTTTTCCTCAGTACAAAAGTATGATGTTGTTAACAATAACTTACCACCACTAAGACAGTCTGTAAGTCTACTTCTTATAACAAATAATGGTATTGTTTAATGTGTTAACAGAAAGACAGCCAGACTATAAAACCACAAGAATATGTTGGACTTATTCAGGTACTATACAATAGACATTGTGATGTTATTATATTTTATGAATCTTTTGACAGGATGCTATTACTTTAGGAAAGAATGTCTGTATAATGAGGCAGTAAGTGGAACATTATAATATATAGTCTGTTTATTTATTGACTAGCTTTGAGGACTTTGTGACACAATCTGGTCAACGTTATATTGACGTCTGGCCATTGTGTGTTCGTTTTAATGAGGAGTTTGATAATACATTTACTTTGTTGATGCAACTTGCTTGTATTTTACATATGAAAGATAACTGGAAATCTTCAACTATTATTAGAATATTTATTATTACAGAACGTGATAGTAAGTGAATGATGGATGAATGGAGAAATTGATAAATGGACAGATGGATGGATAGATGGATAGACAGATAAATATATGGACAGATAGATGATTTTTCTCCTTCAAGGTAATGGTAAAATGGAAAAAGATGTGATGAGACATTTCCTTAAAGAAGCTCGAATTGACGCTCAAGTTCAAGTATATATATCTACATATCCTATATTATAATATATCTTGTCATATTACAGGTTCTTCCTCAGACTAATGAGATACAAGGTGACTTGTTTAATACATTTACTGAAAGTTTCACAACTGGAGCTCGTCAGGTAATTATAATTTATTATATTAATTATGACATTAATTACAGGGACGAGGGAAAGAATATTATTATGCTATTAATGGATTAATGAAGGAGTATTCCCACAATACCAGTAAGACCTCTTCTCTGATGTATTGTATATTCATTATCTATTGTTTTGTGGTAGATGTTATCTTCACGACATTACCTGATGTTCCTGACGAAATGGAAGCTGCTACAGCTTATATTGAAGAACTGACACTATTATCAGGTAACTAGAACTTATCATGTACCAGTATCATATGGAAACTATAGAATTATATGATAGTATTAGACTAACTTACCCACTCTCTCTGTCTCTCCCTCTCCCTCTCCCTCAGATAACCTACCACCAACTGTTATGGTTTATGGTAGTATGCCAGTTATCACTACATCTATATAAATCTTGTGTGTTTATGACTTAATTTATTACTACACAATATCTGTGTTTAAAATTTAAATATTATCATGTACGTTAATTCCTACAATTAATATGTGTGTTATAATGGTTGGTTTGCTTTCTCTCTCTTTTCTTGATCAATACTAGCTATTTTGATAGCAGCTAGAATCATTTGGACAATACTGATAAACTGTTTTAACAATAATATTGGAACAGTGAAGATAAACATGAACTCATATAATCCTTTGTAAATTCCAAATATGGAATCTAAGGTCGGGAGTATAAAGTAGTACAAAGGGGTTAAAATTTAACTTACAAACAGGGCCAACAGTGAAGTATAGCATATAAATTGATATTAAACAGAGTTCATTTCCTCCACACATAAGAAATAGGACTATCTAATGAGAGAATAATTAAAGGAGCTAATCAAATTTACCCTATTTGAGTAATAAATCCGTAACAAGAAATTTTTAACATCTTTGTGACTTTCTTGACCAGCAATTAGCGAGCTGAAAAAGAGGGCGTGGCTTATATTGTCTGTCAGCCAATCATCTACGTGTATTGTCCATTTAGTTATTTATGCATCTATTCATCTCTATTAATCCATTCACCGTTAATCCATTGATCCATTGTCAGATACCTACCTATACATTTGTAGCCAGTGACTTGCTATATCTAAAATAGCTAGGATTTGCCAAAAAAAACTGTATTGTGTATAAAACATTGCTAATACTATAAAAACTCCAAGAGTTGATACTCTAAAGAAAAAGAAGCATTGTTCTAATAATAGTAACAATAATGACATCATTCATTTAATGTACCTGTCAGTGACCATATCCAACACAGCACCAAATGAAGTCCCTAAAATTAGAAAACAAATAACTTTGATGACGTGTAAATGTTGATTGCTTACATTACCAGATAAAGTCTACTTGGAACTACAGTGCCAGTAAATAAAAGCCATACTTTAATGTGAAATTAATACATTTAGGGTCTAGCGTTTAGGGTGTAGGGTCCAAGGTATAGTATTAATTTCACATTAAAGTATGGCTTTTTTACCGGCACTGTAGACACTGCCTACATTATAACAATAATATCTTCAGTCTAGTATTAATCATACTGGCTTGTGAGATTTAGTTACCTTGGTTCAGTGTTCTTGCTGCATAGCCATCAAAAGCATCAAGTAGTTGACTAATAAGATAAGCTGGGACTGCTGCGTTAGGAGAAGTAGGCATATAATATAGAGCAATGAAGAGAGCTACAATTCTCACATAACCTGAATCAAGAGAGATAACGTGATAATGTATTAAATACTAACTTACCAATGATATTGGGGACAAACAAAAAAACACTCCCTCGCATTTTGGTTTTAGGGTGTCCTTTACTAGCCTTCATATGAGAATGATCTTTTAACTCCTTAAAATTAAATGGAGTCTCGAGGGTCAGAAGTAATTATTAACCCTTTATTCTCTCTTTCTTGTTGCCTAACTACACAAACAAATGGTGGACCAGTCACTAGAGAAAGTAACACAATAATAATTAATATGACTTACAACTGACGTTCCTTCTCCTATTGTAGCCATTTACAATATGTTATCTTCTTGGAAAAGCTTTAAGAAATGCAGATGCTGAGCAGTTCCTTTATGAGTATGATAAATGCCTGCTACTTCTCAAAGAAGACACTCCCAACTCTAACCAAGTTGTCATATAACTATTATTTTATTTTTATTTATTCTCTCTTTACAGCTTGATGAAATCAAAGACTTAGCTAGAGCTGTGTCTGATCTACCACCACATCAATTCTCTTTACTAGAACACTCATACCATGAAGGATCATTACAAGACATCCCGATACACTCAATGTCTTTATCAGATGTACTCTGCCATCTCTCCAGTTCTCTTTGCTGTACTACAAGTGACTCAGGGATATGTTCTGATGACAATGAGTATAGCAAAACAGCAAAGACTGTAGACCATTTGAAGGACTCAAATACTGATCAACACATCAGTGAAGAGAGACAATCAACTGATATATCTGGTGTTTATATGTACTGTAATGGTAGTGTGGTCAAGATTGAAGAGAAAATTGATTTTCATTTGGAAAAGAGAAATAAAAGAGAGTCTACTGATCCTTATAAATCATATGTCCAATTTTTATGGAATGGTAAATGATACTACAATATAAGGTACATTTTATTATTGTCAGTGTTATAGGTTGGTGTGCAGTGCAAAGAGACCTCACTTTAGCTAAAAGATGATCATAAGTTTACGTAACTGAACCTGAAAAAAATAATTTATACTTTAAAAGTACAATTTAATAATTTATATTTAATTCAGATGTTATAAGTAATGAAATCATTGTTATTTATTAACTGCAATTATAATATAATTAACATAATAATTACAACAACTACTTGGAAAATGACTTAATACTTATAGAATTAGAAATGAATTAAAATGTCTTGATCTCCAATCATTGCAATTGTATGATTTTTGGATCAAGCACTTAAGAAAGGGTTAAAATTAGCTATGTATGTGTTATAATAGTCACTGTTAGTATTATCATATCCAAAGTTGCTCCAAATGATGATGGTGTTAGAGAAAAAAGATTAATACCAATTATAATGAACAAGATATTACTTTGATTGAGTGTTCTCGCTGTATATCCATCAAATTCATCAAGAAAATAACCAATAAATTAGAATGGGACTGCTATAGTTGGAGTAGTAGGCATAAAGTATAGTGATATTAGAAAAGCAACAATTCTTCCATAATCTGACCAAAATAAGAGTTATATATAATTGACCAGTCTATTTTCGACATAATTGAATTAATAATTTATAACTTCAAGAAACATTCTCATAATCCTCCAACAATTTGCGTCAATTGTCTACGCAAATTAATAACAATAATAAACAATATCAGGATTGAGTCCGTATACTAACCACGTGCTCCCTCGTGGCAGTGTAGTTTTTAAGAGAAGGGCTGTTGCTGTTGTTGTCAGTCTCTGGTAAGTCAAGCGAGGAGAAAAGACTGCGATTATGATGCTAACGGAGAGTAACCATCTTTTGAGTCGCATATGGTCTGGTCGATGGAAATTACTCGTTTATTGCTTGTCTCCTGCTGCTGTTGTCCTTGTTAGTTATGCAATATGGCGGCTCAAGAAAGCTCGTAGACAACAGTTCGCTATAGAGAAGACCCGTGAAGTGACCAGTGAAGAGATAGTCAAACCACAGTCTAATCCCATACTAGATATGAGTGTTGTCGTGGCCCCCACTAACATAAGCACCGATATTGCTGCCGCTAGTCCATCTGATTCTGGTTATGTGGAACCTTGCACACCCCTTCCAGACACATTCAAGACCTCCATGGCATCGTTTTCATCTATTCTAACTCCTCACCCTCTCCCTCCCACACCCACTATCTCAAACGGTCACCTTTCGTATCGATTAACGGATACTACCTCAATCAGAGGAGGTCGTGCTCGTGCCTCAGTCCAATTACCAATTGAAATAGTTGGACGATTTATAGGTAGACAAGGTCGTAATATCAAAACACTTATGTCAGAGTCTGGTGCTCAAATTCACGTTCAACAAAAAAACATCACTAAAGATGCTACTGTTGTACCTTGTATTGTTCAAGGTACACAAGATCAAATCTCAAAGGCGCTAGATTTGATAATGCTTCGTCATCCTGAAGTCAGTTTTCCCCCGCAATATTCATCAGTATCACCTTCTTTTACGTTATATCCATCAACTTCTAACACTAGTGATAATGATAAAGATATATGCTCTTGGGACTATATTCTAAAACCTGCTGTTATACCCACATCAAGTTTCCTGGCTATTGTAACTTACATTGAGAAACTAAATAGAGTATGGTTAGTGCCATATAGCAGTACCCAACTATTGGAAGATCTACATCAGAGTATGACACATAGTTATCCCAAAGAGGAGAAAAGCAAGGATGACGATGAGAAGGTTATAATATTGGAGAAATATTGTGCTGTTAGGGTTAGTGATGTTTACTGGCTACGTGGTTTAGTTATGAAAGAGAGTGAAGAAGGATTGACATATGAAGTCAAGTTAATGGATTATGGTAGCTCAGTCATTGTACCCTTGTCTGGTATAAAGCCACTGAGGTGAGTATGTCAGGACTGTTGGTATAGTGATGGAAAACATTATTAAAAGTCATTGTTCTAATGTTTGTTTTTTAGGAAGGAACATACTCTCCTAACTATGCAGGCCTTCCCTTGTATACTAGCAAACATTGAACCTCTTAATTGTAAGTTGTCCATTAAGTTCTACTATGCATCCATTTATATTTACAATACATCCATTCCTATCCTATTTTAGTTTACTATGTATCCATTGGCATATGTTGTATATCTATTTCACTCTGTTATGTATCCATTTAGCTGATAGTGAAGATGGTATGTTAGTGTTACAAGCTCTTGTAGAGGGTACTGTGTTGGAAGCTCATCCAACTATGTCATCTGAAAATAAAGATGTTCCAATCATAGAATTGTATATTCCATCACAATATGGCTCTGAGGTAATTAATTTTCTTGATTTGTTGTTAATTATTATTCTTTATTACAGGGTCAAGCATTCATTAATAGAGAACTTGTTAATCAAGGTTTTGCTGTCTGGCGAGAAAATTTATCCACACCTGCTCCACCCACTTCCGTGACGATTGAATTACCTCTATCATCTTTGCCATTAATTGAAGAGGATGTCTCAATTAATATCAACACGACAGCCACACCCAATCCAATAGAGAAAGAGACTGCTATATCCTTGCCTCTATCGGAGATACTAACTTTAAACAAACCTGATGAAGAACATGCTGAGAAGCTACCTTCTGAAATATCATTACCTCCTGAACCACTTCGCAGTCTGTTCTGTAATATTACCACAACAACGACAGGAGGGCCTTCAACTCCTCCCCTTTCATCAAGCGAATAAAATCACTTTATTATTTTCCTGGTACTTGGTCAACTGGTAAATGGACAACCCCTATAATTACACAAGTTATTAATTAATTGATTATTCTTCCCAATCATATTTCACTCGACTGCTTTTAACTTCTTGCATTTTGTTTGTTGTGACATTTGTCACATGTAAGAGACTACTACTGTATTATTACACATCATTGTATGATATCTGATGATCTTATAACATGTAGGCATATCTTTGACTTAACCTAATACAATCATGTCTTTCTTATGACAATATTTTATTGATAACTTGAAAAATAATAGAAAAATAATGTTCTTCAGTTTGTTTACAATTCTGTTCTGTAATTTTTTGTTGTTTTCTTATTATTCACAAGAAAAGTTTCATAAATTCTCACTGGGTCCTCTGGACTTAAGCGATGAAATGATATTGACTCTTCAAGTGCTAAAATTTTTGGATGATAATTACTGGGTTGGTTCTAATGATAAAATCGTCACACACCCACGTGTACAATGATAGCTTATTACCTGATGAAATACAGATGAATGAATCAGTGAAATATCTAACATTTTTGCTAATGTCCCAAGAAACATGTCATCTGGATAATCATGTGATGGACATGTGATCCCTGATGATGTAATCATCTCAACAGCCACTCTACTAAATATAACACTATAAAAGACAACAATTATTATTATTATTATTATAAATATTATAGGGACATACCCAGAGCCAGCTGTGGGATACAAATAACCATGAGGAGCGTAACCTTGGTAACCATATAACTCTCCAATTATGAGTGGAACATTGTTGTCATGGCAACCAAGAAAAGACAGTAGACGTGGGATACTAATTTAAAAGGTGTGGTCAATTGTTTAATAAGTGTGGTTGTGCTGACCTCAGCAAAGTATCGTCATCGGCAACCACTATCCATTTTATATTTTTATGTTTTATGACTTTTTTTAAAATAGTTAATAATTTTGTACAATGTCCTAAAGAAATTTGAAACATAGCTACTTATAATTAGAATGTGTTATGGTACCTCTTTCAGTATTGGTTACTCCCACAGATATTGTCCCATAATGTTCATCTTCAACATCACTAAAGTACTGTATAGTGGGAGGGGCTTGTAATGTCACCCATGTCTTGTGTTGAATAGGGACTAAGAATGGATTAATAAAAAGATAAATGGATAGATATGAGTTAATTCACATACTGCGATGTTGATGATATTTCTGACACGTTTTAATGGCAATAAATACGTCTTCAACTGGTTTCTATGACAACCAAAAAAAAACATTGGTATTTTCAATAATGCATTTACTTACGCAGTTTAATTTCATATTTTTACATGTTGTGACACACTGGTTGCTATGGTGATGCTGTGTGTCTTCTGCACACAATTCAGTTACATGCGTTAATAAAACGCCATTAGGATGAGTGGGTGGTGGTTGAGGGTGGAGCTCTGACGGAGAAGGATATCTCATGTATTTCAAGAACAATGATAACTGATGAAAGGTAGATTACATGTGGAGTAAAATGGACATATATTACCTCATATATCGGATCAATAGTGAAAGTTGCATTAAAGTCCATCCATTTATCAGCAGCTCTATAAATCCATAATAACATCTATGCATCCATTTGGCTTAATTGATCCATCAATACCTCCTTAATGCTTCTCTACTCATAATATATCCTGTACATTCTAATGGATACATTAAGGAGTCCTGTCCTATAGAAGCAAAATGATGAATCATACTTAGTTCTTGATCTTGTAATCCATGTCCCAAATAATAAGGTTGTAGATGAGGATCCTACAATTAATTAACGTGGGTACATAATTAATTGTGTGGGGGTGAGGAGATACCTGATAATTTTTAAGTAATTTTGTTAGCAGTAAGAAGTTAATATTAGTGCTTTGTTTAACCAATAGAAACCAGTCACTGGTATTATATTGTGTATAAAGTCTGTGATATAAATGGATAAATAGATAATTGGATGAATGGATAACTAAATGGACAGATGAACGGTAATGGATACATACTTTGTTAATACTGGTAGTATCAATCTAATCTCCATATCTGAGAACAATGTATGTGTAGCAATCATTGTTGTAGTGTTCTGATAATAACAATAAATATATCATTACTGTATTATCAAGGTTACTTGTAAGTTTAGCTGTTTTAAATCTGAACTCCATTGAGAGAGAGTCTGGTTTATATCTTCAAACTTTGACTCATAATTTTGAGAGAGTAAAATAACTATCAGTGAAGAAGTCTCCTCTTCTAAACACAAATACACAAGAACTCATAAATGTCGTTAAAACTACTTACTACATAACGTTAAAGGGAAGAGAAGTACAAGAAATAGTAAATGAGATATTCTCTGGTCTCCTTTACTAAGTTTCATTTGACTGCAAGACTAAATTTTGAAGCTACACTTACCAGATGTGAGTAACATATACCACTCCCACAGCACTTATAATACTTTGTTAATAAATTAAGTAGGTTGTATTATAAATAGTGTTTACATTTTTATTTGTAGAAACAACAAATCATGTATCTATGTGTGTTAGGTTCTTGAATAGTGACCCAGACGTGATTTTAGTTCTTTTTTTCGTTGAGAATCTATTTTCCATCTCAAATCACTCTTATCTTCTTTCTCTTTCATAGAATCACTATGTAATGTCATAAAGACCTCACTCTCCATCTCTTCAACATCATCCTTTCTTCTCTTTGATGGACTAATTAATGGAGTAATTGAAGGGGTAGTCTCATCCATTACTTCTATCTCCATATCCTCGGTCCCAATCTCATCCTCTTCACCAGTACTGGTTCCAGTCCACTCAAATTCACGTTTACGTTCCAGTCTTTGCCTATAAATAAGTTAACGATGAACATGTAAGTTTAGACAGTAGATTATTCGATACAAAGTCTATAAAAATTATTACTAAGTAAACAATGTTAATACCTCAAATCCTTTCTTTTTTGTCCTTTGTTAACTTGATATGAAGGTAAGTTTGGATTACCATATTTCCTGTAATATTTACTATGATATGCTGATCCATGTTTCTTAACATCTAATGTTGTAGCTAAACGTAACAATAATTGTTTAGCACTTCTGTGATGTTCTCCTAGACGCCATATAGGAGTGTAAGTATCTTCAGGTAACTGATCTCTTTCTTTCTCTTCAATAACTGGATAGAGCCCTTTACCAGAGAATGCTCTATATGCTGACGTGGGGTCATCCCATACAGCCACACCTATGAGCAAAATAGAAATGGATTCAGACACAAATATAAATAAAATGGATGCATAAAAATAAATGGACACATACATGATGCATCATCAATCCATTCTAAATAGCTCGGTCCATAGTTTTCAAAATATTTAAGAATATCATCTGTACTTAGTTCATTTGTACCATATACCAATACAGCATTATTACGAGCTTCTCCTAATATAATATAATAAATGCATTAATTATCTATCATATTAACCATACCTCCATCTGGAACAATAGGTAATCTATAAAGTAAAAATTTAAGAGTCATTTTGTTAAATTATGTTACTCATACTTTTTAACAGTTTTAACTAATTCTCCATTAACGACAGGGGCAGGCACACCAAATCTATCAGCTCTATGATGTAATTTTTCTAAAGAAGGTCCATCAGATCTTTTCACAGATACTTCAGTTCCAAATCTTTCAGCTCGTTTAATACGTCTTTCAACTGCCTCCTATATTAGAACAACAATATTACAGACATAATCTGTACATATATCATACTTCTGATGTAATATCGACTCCAGTAATAAAGTTACCGCCATTATTTGTATAACGTCTTCTAGACTGAGAATTATGTAATATATATAAAAACTTATAATTATTAATTACTATGAGGGCCCGATCAATTTCTTGTATTTTATTAGTGTCTGTTTCTTTATTAATAGGGTTCTCCTCTTTCTCTATATCCACTTGTTCTTGTTGTAACGTGTCATCTTGATCATGAAGTTGTAACTCGTCTTCTGTCTCACTTGTCATTTCTCTTTTGACACACCCCCTAATTTAATGAGATTCATGACCACTTAATTATAGCTGAAGCAATTTTATTTAAAAAGTATGCACTGAGTTAAAAATAAGTAGTTTGAACACTTTGGAGAATCAGTACCAATCTTTATCAACATCAACACCTAACACAGAGAGAGATAATTTATAATAATTTTATGAGTATAATCAACTACTCTACTTACTTAACAAGGACATAAAATAAATAGTATTGTTATTATATTCTTAAAATCTAATCCAACATTTGAAAACAGTAATACTGATGTCACTTAACAAGGACCTATATAGCTAACTTGGTATTGAAATCACTTGAAATTTTTTATTAAGCTATTTCTATAAGTCTTTGCTAAATAGAGTAATTGTTTATGTTCAGAAATGTTGTTAAAATCTATAATATAATATTATCACTAATTATATCATATGTACCGCAGACATTAGTATCAACAAAATATTGTTTCATAGTAGGTTGAGTCCAGCCACTGAATGGCTTAAAATCAGAGAAAGAAGGATTAGGAGGAGTTTCATTATGAGCATACCTATATTACCATAATAAATTAATAAATTAATAGTGTGTTGTACCATAGTGGATGACTTGAACCTCCAGTATAGTCTAATCCCATTATATCCTCCCATTGTTTAATACTTGTATATATTCCAACAGTCTTATATTGCTGTAGTTAATGAAAATGAATGAATAACAAGTTGAATTAGTTTTGAATGGATAAACAATATTGTCATCAGTTGTTGTTTTCAAGTGATAAATAACTGATAAAATGGATGTATAAATACAAAATGGATACATAGAACTAACACTTGCGGCAGATAACATTTCTTCAAAAAACTTTTGATTATCACTTTTACTCCCCAACCAATATTGAGACCCCTATAATATCACAAGAGATAACTCATTATCACTAGTTGTGTCACTTACCTCAATATCCAACCATATTTGTCCATATGGTGTACTGCCCATTGCACTCACTACAACACAATATATCAATAGTTATCATAACTTGAATAGAATTAACCATAGAATTACATTAAAATATTGACTTGCCTAAAGAGGTAATGTACTATTCAAACAGTCCATTGTATTACTAATACCAGATCATAACAGTTAATGTACTGTGATGTGATATATACATGTAAACAGATCAGCTTTCACTATGCAAAACGTCAACTTAGCATGTGTGTGTTTTAATTCTTTATTTTCACTTCACTTTTACATGTATATATATATATATTATATATATATAATATATATAATATATACATATATATATATATATATATATATATATATATATATATATATATATATATATATGTATGTATATACTTGAATACTAAATATATCCAACTATTACATTGTTGTATATGGTAATGTACATATATTTTCAACATACAAGGTCTATATCTTACCCATCTCTTTGACTTGATCTGAAGCTGATTTACTACACTTTGGAGATGGGAACATGTAGATATCAACATCATTGATGCCTGCAGCATGAGCATTAGCTACAGTATGGACAGCATTGGTATCTGGTTCACCTATGAATGGAGAGGATAACATCTATAATTAATACCAGCTATGTACTTACAGGTACTTCGATATGCTCGAACAATTACAAATTTGTAACCACTTGTTTTTAAACAGAAGAAATTATTTATTGACAAAAATGAGGGGACATCAACTCCATATGTTCCTTCTAATGTAAGATTAGTCTGTGCAGCATTTGCTTCAGGGACTTCAGCTGAAAACAACAAGAGAAGAATGATACAAATAAAATACATTATGACAAGTATAAGGTTTGGTCAATACACTGGAGTCTATAATGGTGCAGCATTTATATAGCTTGCAGTGAGCCACACCTCCAAATTTAGAAGAGGTGTGGTTTAAAGGTAATTATAGTTATCCTATTGTTCTACTGCAATGACCAAGAAACCACTAAAAACTATATTGGTGGTCTCCATATTAATTAATCTGTTATTAGTAGGGATCATCTTCTTCAGATTTTTATCTCCAACTTGTTACAATAACAGCAATGGAGAGAAGAAAAATGTGTCGGAAAAGACTGTTTACCTCCTAAATGTTTACCTCATTTCTCATTTGACACACACCCTACTTATTATCAATGAGTTCATTACACTTAAATATTATAATTATTGTAATAGAATTGTAGAAATATAATACACAGTGATAAGCTAGATCTAATGACAAATACAGCTTTTATCTCTTTCTTTAGTTTTTGTAGCATAGATTGTGACCATTTAATTATAGCTGAAAACAATATTTTTTTATTTAAAAATATGCACTAAATTAAAAAAACACGTTCAAAGCACCAGTTTGAGTTTTAATACACTTTGGAGAATCAGTACCAATCTTTATCAACATCAACACCTAACACAGAGAGAGAAAATATATAATAATTTTATGAGTATAATCAACTACTCTACTTACTTAACAAGGACATAAAATAAATAGTATTGTTATATTTTAAAAATCTAATGCAACATTTGAGAGCAGTAATAATGTCACTTAACAAGGACCTATATAGCTAACTCCCTAAAAATTTAAGTGATTTCATGACATGGGATAATTCTCAAAAAAATATATGTCCATGATTTGAATTTAAAAATGGCCTAAAATGATAGGTATTGAAATCACTTGAAATTTTTATTAAGCTATTTCTATAAGTCTTTGTTAAATAGAGTAATTGTTTATGTTCAGAAATGTTGTTAAAATCTATAATATAATATTATCATTAATTATATCATATGTACCACAGATATTGGCATCACCAACATATTGTTTCATAGTAGGTTGAGACCAGCCACCAAATGGGTTAAAATCAGAGAAAGAAGGGTTATTGTCATAATGAGGATACCTATAATAACATATTAAATTAATAAATTAATAGTGTGTTGTACCATAGTGGATGACTTGAACCTCCAGTATAGTCTAATCCCATTATATCCTCCCATTGGTAATAACTCGCATATACTCCAACAGTCTTATATTGCTGTAGTTGATGAAAATGAATAAATAACAAGTTGAATTAGTTTTTTAAATGAATAGACAATAACATTATCAGTTATTGTTTTTAGTTTCAAGTGATAAATAACTGATAAAATGGATGTATAAATACAAAATGGATACATAGAACTAACACTTGCGGCAGATAACATTTCTTCAAAAAACATTTGATTATCACTTTTACTCCCCAACCAATATTGAGACCCCTATAATATCACAAGAGATAACTCATTATCAGTTGTTGTGTTACTTACCTCAATATCCAACCATATTTGTCCATATGGTATACTGCCCATTGCATTCACTACAACACAATATATCAATAGTTATCATAACTATAAGAATTAACCATAGAATTGTATTAAAATATTGACTTGCCTAAAGAGGTAATGTACTATTCAAAACAGTCATTCGTATGACTAATACCAGATCATAACAGTTAATGTACTGTGACACAATATATACATGTAAACAGATCAACTTTAGTTATGCATAAAGTCAACTTTGTGTGTATGTGTTTTAATTCCATACTTGCACTTCACTTTTACATATATATATATATATATATATTAATACTTGAATACTAAATATATCCAACTATTACATTGTTGTATATGGTATTGTACATATATTTTCAACATGCAAGGTCTATATCTTACCCATCTCTTTGACTTGATCTGAAGCTGATTTACTACACTTTGGTGATGGGAACATGTAGATATCAACATATTGGATCCCTGCATCATGAGCATTAGCTACAGTATGGACAGCATTGGAATCTGGTTCACCTATAAATGGAGAGAATAACATCTATAATTAATACAGGCTATATACTTACAGGTACTTTGATATGCTCGAACAATTACAAAGCTGTAACCACTTGTTTTTAAACAGGAGAAATCAGATATTGACAGAAATGAGGAGACATCAACTCCATATGTTCCAGCTAATGTAAGATTTGCCTGTACAGCCTTTGCTTCAGGGACTTCAGCTGAAAACAACAAGAGAAGAATGACACAAATAAAATACATTATGACAAGTGTAATATCTCTTGAGAAAAAATTTATATAGCTTGCAGTGAGCCACACCTCCAAAATTTAGAAGAGGTGTGGCTTAAAAGTAATTATGTTAACATATAAAGTAATTACATCCATATTTTCCAGCTACTTGACAATTTTCTGTACAGCCTTTGCTTCAGAGACTTCAGCTGAAAGCAACAAGAGAAGAATGATATAATAAAATACATTATGACAAGTGTAATATCTCTTGAGAAAAATCATTCCTCGAATATATATATTGCGAATAATGAAAAGCCTAAGCAACAAAATGTGAGACAGGATTTGCCAGCTAATCAATCATAGAAATATAATACACTTATAAATAGAAACTTAACAGTGTTACTAAATATAGATATCACTAAAAACAGATGTTACTAGGAATACATGGATATGCAGGGTTGCTTCATGCAGTGATAAGCTAGATTTAATGACATGTGACTTTGATGTCTTTCTTTAGACTTTGTAGCATAGATTCATGACCACTTAATTATAGCTGAAAACAATATTTTTTTTAATTTAAAAAATATGCACTAAATTAAAAAAAATTCAAAGCACCAGTTTGAGTTTTAACACACTCCAGACGATGAATACCAATTTTTATCAACATTAACACCTAACAGAGAGAGAGATAATATATAATAATTTTATGAGTATAATCAACTACTCTACTTACTTAACAAGGACATAGAACAAAGAGTATTGTTATAATAGTTTTAAAAATTTAATGTAACATTTGAGAGCAGTAATACTAATGTCACTTAACAAGGACCTATATAGCTAACTCATAAAATATTTAAGTGATTTCATGACATGGGGTAATTCTCAAAAAAGACCATAAGTCCATAGTTTGAATTTAAAAATGCCCCAAAATAATAGGTATTGAAATCACTTGAAATTTTTTATTAAACTATCTAGTCTTTGTTAAATAGAGTAATTGTTTATGTTCAGAAATGTTGTTAAAATCTATAATATAATATTATCATTAATTATATCATATGTACCACAGATATTGGCATCACCAACATATTGTTTCATAGAAGGTTGAGACCAACCACCAAATGGCTCAAAATCAGAGAAAGAAGGATTATTGTCATAATGAGCATACCTATATTATCATAATACATTAATAAATTAATAGTGTGTTGTACCATAGTGGATGACTTGAACCTCCAGTGTAGTCTAAACCCATTATCTCCTCCCATTGGTAATAACTTGTATAGATCCCAACAGCATT
This sequence comes from Xestospongia muta, assembly GCA_963693285.1. NCBI lineage: Eukaryota > Metazoa > Porifera > Demospongiae > Haplosclerida > Petrosiidae > Xestospongia > Xestospongia muta. The sequence goes on from OY848921.1 coordinate 8,619,851, forward strand.
ATATTGCTGTAGTTAATGAAAATGAATGAATAACAAGTTGAATTAGATTTGAATGGATAAACAATATTGTCATCAGTTGTTGTTTTCAAATGATAAATAACTGATAAAATGGATGTATAAATACAAAATGGATACATAGAACTAACACTTGCAGCAGATAACATTTCTTCAAAAAACTTTTGATTATCACTTTCACTCCCCAACCAATATTGAGACCCCTATAATATCACAAGAGATAATTATCAGTAGTTGTGTCACTTACCTCAATATCCAACCATATTTGTCCATATGGTGTACTGCCCATTGCACTCACTACAACACAATATATCAACAGTTATCCTAACTAGAATTACATTAAATAGTGACTTGCCTAAAGAGGTAATGTACTATTCAAAACAACAGTTGTATTACTAATACCAGATCATAACAGTTAATGTACTGTGAGATGATATACACATGTAAACAGATCAGCTTTAGTTGTGCAAAAAGTCAACTTTGTGTGTGTGTATGTGTTTTAATTCCATACTTGTACTTCACTTTTACATATATATATATTAATACTTGAATACTAAATATATCCAACTATTACATTGTTGTATATGGTAATGTACATATATTTTCAACATACAAGGTCTATATCTTACCCATCTCTTTGACTTGATCTGAAGCTGATTTATCACACTTTGGATCTGGGAACATGTAGATATCAACATCATTGATGCCTGCAGTATGAGCATTAGCTACAGTATGGACAGCATTGGTATCTGGTTCACCTATGAATGGAGAGGATAACATCTATAATTAATACCAGCTATGTACTTACAGGTACTTCGATATGCTCGAACAATTACAAATTTGTAGTCCATATTTTTTAAACAGGAGAAATTATCTATTGACAGAAGTGTGGAAACATCAACTCCATATGTTCCTTCTAATGTAAGATTAGTCTGTGCAGCATTTGCTTCAGGGACTTCAGCTGAAAACAACAAGAGAAGAATGATACAAATAAAATACATTATGACAAGTATAAGGTTTGGTCAATACACCGGAAGCTATAGTAGTGCAGCATTTATATAGCTTGCAGTGAGCCACACCTTCAAAACCTAGAAGAGGTGTGGTTTAAAAGTAATTATATGTTGAGATAGTTATCCTATTGTTCTACTGCAATGACCAAGAAACCACTAAAAACTATATTGGTGGTCTCCATATTAATTAATCTGTTATTAGTAGGGGTCATCTTCTTCAGATCTTCATCTCCAACTTGTTACAATGACATCAATGAAGAGAAGAAAGTTGTGTCTGGAAAAGACTGTTTACATCCTAAACTAGACGTTATACAATCTACACAGAAAGATATAAGTCAAAAACCATATATTTTTATAGGTGGGGTACCGAGTAGTGGGACAACATTAATGAGAGTGGTGTTGGATGCACATCCTGATATTCGCTGTGGTGAAGAAACAAGACTGGTGCCTCGAATTCTACAAATGAGAGAAAGATGGCGCAAGGCTGGTAGAGAGCATAAACGTCTGATAGCTGCTGGTCTAAATGATACTGTTATCAATATAATCGTTAGAAACTTCATATCTAATATTATCGAGTTACATGGACCACCTGCTAAATATCTTTGCAACAAAGACCCTCTAGCATTAGCACAGATGCAAGATTTACATAAAATGTTTCCTAAAGCAAAGTTCCTTCTTGTAATAAGAGATGGGAGAGCTGTGGCTAATTCTATTGTGTCTCGTAATCTTACTATTAGCGGTGTTGACCACAAGAGCTATCTCTCTGCTGCATTATTTTGGAATAAAGCTATTGAGAGAATGTGGATGAATTGTGAAAGATTAGGTCCTCGTTTTTGTTTAAAAGTTTATTTTGAGAAATTAGTTACCAATCCTAAAGCAGAAATGACTAAAGTGTTAAAATTTTTACACATACGTTGGCATGACAACATATTACATCATGAGGAATTTATTGGGCATGGAGTGTCATTATCAAAGTGAGTTTATTGTCTATCCATTTTTAATTTTATCTGTCCATTTTAGAATGGAACCCTCAACAAGACAAGTAAGAAATCCAATTAATAAAAAATCTGCTGAAAAATGGAAAAGTAAATTGTCAAAAGTAATGCAAGAAGAGATATGGAACCATTGCCCAATGTTAAGGAGATTGGGTTATAAACGAGACTAATAACAGGATCTTCCCCATAATATGGAGGAGGGTCTTGTATTATTAGAGACTGGTTCTGGTAATTGTTATTTTATATTTTTCGAATGTTTATCAAGTTTTCTTTCAATGTAATATGACTGCAAAAAAATTTTGAGTCTGAAATTATTTACAATGAATGTATGAAGTTAAAATGCATGACAATTAAAATGTATGACAATTAAAATGTATTTTAAAGAGCTCCTTGAAGATCTGTGATAGTATCTTGTGCAACTGATACAATTTTTTTGCAATTAAAAACTTTTGTTTCAGCAAGCTCTTTAAAAACAAAATGGATCAATAAAAATGGATACATAAATTGACATACCTGTGAAGAGGTTTAAAATTTCACTAGGATCAAGTTGTGCATCCATAATAGCCCCCCTAAAATGGATCAACTGTTAGTCACATGACTATCATGTGATTACTCACTTGAATTCAAGGAGTAAAGCAAATGCAATAAAGACTTCAAAATGTTCAGTTGTTATATATCGTGCTGCCCAACTTGTCTCCCATAAATAAAATATGTCATTATAACAAAATTCTATCAGATTATAAGGTAATATTTAAAAGAATTTTATTATACCTCTTTTAAAATTGACAAGAAACCAGCGATATGTGTAGAACAAGGCATCTCCCATTGGTTGGTCATTGAGATATTGAAAGAAATCATTCTCAAGTATCTGCGTATTATATAAAAATATATTTATTTTTGATAACTTTGTTTTACTTGTAGCAGTGACTGAAGATTAGCCATTCTTTGTGATACACCAGGTTTTGGTGGAAAACAATGTTCCATTGTTGACATCAAGTTAGTAAAACAAGCAAACGTAAGTTCCTCTATAAACAAATTCACATTTGAAAACTTTCACTACATGTAGTACTATACTACCAGTAGTATTATACTAGTAGTATTATACTAGTAATATTATACTAGTAGTATTATACTAGTAGTATTAAATGCTAGGGAAACTTACCATTTTCAAAGACCACTAAAAGTGGCGCTAATAAATCACACATTCCTTGTGAATAACCATTAGACAAATTCTGCCAAATATAACTATGGAAGAATGTCACAGTGATGTGTTAGTTAACTATAACTGAATCTATTTTAATATTAACAAATTTCATTATTAGTTACTAAACTATAATACTTTGCTTTTATATAGAACTAACTAGAACTAGAACTAAAATAAAATAATGAACATCATACTAGAACTAAAAAAACTGAAGCTATGACTTAATTATAACTGTAACTAATAATAATTTACTCTCAAGTACTGTAACTACAACTAAAATGCCTTTGCTGTACTAAAAACAATACTGGAATGTCACATGACTATCACATGATCACCACATGACATACCTTGTAATTATATTACGTAACTTGGTTAGATTTTGTGGGACTTTAAAAAACCTTAAAGATAAGATGATAGATACATTTTGTGATCAAAAATAACTCACTGGTAATCTCTATCACATCGTGGTATATCTTTATCAATCTTAAACAATTCATCTAAAAACAATCTTTCTCGTTTACTTAGCTCCTCCCCTTCTGAATGATCTGTCCTTTCCTCTGAGGGGTCTCGATTAGGTGGGTGTGGTCTTAATTCACCACCATCACTACTTCCACTTGTTCGTGGTCTGTCTGATAATATCGGAGTGTCTTCACAGCCGGAGTCATTTTCTTCTTCACTTGAGACCATGTGATCCTGGATTACATCATCTAATTCAATTAAGTCGGGAATTGGGTCATGAATATCGTTATGAGTCTGAGCATGCTCAGTAGTATGTCCATTGGTTGTCAGGCCAAGTCTGATGGCTAAACTAGTTGCTGTAGGGTCGTTGTTATGGTAATGTTGTCGTTCAAGTGTCCGCCATTTTTTTAATGTATTTTGATAGATGTGTTTCTGATCTTTCAATATGGCCTCCAATTCTGAAGGTGTTGAGAGGCTAGGAAACACACCCAAGAGATACGGCCATACCTAGATGAGGTGTAACCAGTAAAACAGGTTTTGTAAACCAGTTTATCTACAAACTTGTGGTCTGAGATGACTATCTATTCCTCCATTATAGACAGCTTGTAAAACTTTAATCCAAGTCTCCTCCTATTATTAAAAATTAAATTAATAATTAATTAGGACATAGCTTACATCTCGTTTTAAGAGATACTCTTGCCACAAAGTTTCATCCAATCTCTCAAAGTTATTATAAGTCATTTCATTGTCATCAGAAACTGGTGAGGGTGGGAGAGATTGTACGAGGATGAGATGGGAGAGAGAGGTCTTTACTCGTGCAATATGTCGACAATAGGAGAACCCTATTAATAATACTAATTTATTTAATTAATTAGTGACAATCTTACAGCTATAAAAATATCGTGCAAGTAATTGACTCGATACTTTAGTTTGAAACTTCTCCAATAAATATCTACAAAACAATGACATATGTTGCTATGACAACAATGAACTAACTTTCTAGAATTTTGCTTTTTTAAAGACCCTTTCTTTTCTCTTAATGAAAGACTATTCTCTGTAGTGGGTGTGGCTACTTTAGGTGGCACAAATTGACCACTAAGTTGGTTTCCAATAGCAACAGACACAGATTGTGAGCTGCCACCATTAGTAAAGGGAGAAAAAGACATTGAAGGTGATGACACACGTTGATGGGTACCTCCTGTTTCTAGTTCTATAATTAAATATCAATTAACAAGGGGCAGTCTCATTACCATTTTCCATCCATTCAGGCTCTTCACTTTGTGGTCGTTTTGTAAATCTCACCCTGAAGACCTGGTTCCATACAGGAGGAAACCCCCACATATCATCATCAGTAATTGGATATATAGGAGTACCATGAACAGCAATGTTTCTATAGGAAGTAAGTAATAGAGTTGTAAATGACTACTTATAAAATAATTCCCTAATCAAATTTAATTGTTTGATTATCATTCTTTGCCTCTGGTGTTGTATCAACGTACTTTAATGTTGAGGAAATGCTTGTTGTTCTTGGTATAGAATTAATCTGTTGTTGCCGTAGAAACCAAAGTGGTGGCTCCAAGCATCCTTGTGGGTGGAGTCCATTCTCCAATGCATCCAAAAATGATAACATTGATGACGGCTAAAAAAGTTAAATTTACAATAATTTTGGTTGATAATTTGAATTACTTGAGGAAAAGTTAGCGATGGATAAGCAATGCCATTATATCCTACTAATATAAGGACAGCGTCGTCTTGCTCTGGTCCCTGGTGACAATGTAAGTGTGCAACATCATGAGTTACATCAACTGAGAGAACATGTAACCACTCCAAACTGGACAAGGGATGTCAATATTATGACTGGAAATTATTACATTACCTTGTCCCATTAATTAGAGTATTAGGTAGCCATTTAATGAACAGGGTTTCCACTGATTGAACTAATGTTAGATAGCCTTGAAGAGGACCTTTAACCCCCGGCTATAACGAGAGAGATAATCTCATCATCAAACAAAGAGTAGGAGTGGCTTACTGGTGTCATTAATATATTATTCTTGCCATACAGACAAGATGCCATTGAACTTTTATACAAACTTTGAACATGTTGCCACATCTCAGCACTAGGTGTCTCCTGAACTACTGATGAATCAGTATTGGGTATAACCCTATAGTTACATACATTAATTAAATATTAATTAAATGTGGGTGGTACTTGTGTCTGCTGACAAGTTCAGTTGGTCCAGGACTAAGTACTGAAGAATCTATTGTCTTCATACGAGAAATGGACAGAGAACAAGGACCATCTGTGGATATATAAATTGAAAATGAATATGTAAATAAAATAGATAATTCACATAAACAATGTGACTAATGGACATATAAATAGATTAATGGACACATTTATGAAGTAATAAATGGACACATGACATAACAATGGACATATATGAAGTGTTTATTAAACATAATGGTTTCATAATTACCCATTAATGATGCAAACAGTTCACTATAAATAGGATGACACATAATGGAATGTTTACTGTAATACAACCTGTAAATAACAAAGTCATTATAATGAATATAAAGGGGGACATCCCTTACTCAGGTCTCTTTAATAACTCATCAATTATTGGTTTCATTGTCTTTTCAATCATAGCAGTACGAATCCACAATATTCTTTGTTCAGACAATGCATCACTATGGAAACAAGCATATTCCGGCACAGCTCTAAAAATGTAAGGTATTTTCAATGGGCATGGCTTTCAAGTGGGTGTGGTCATACTTTGATGTATTATCTCCATAACACATTTGATAAATACTTCTAGCTACAGGAAATACTTTACCAAGTTCCTGCAAGACTCTTCCTGAGGAAGTGAAGGGTCGTCGAGCAGTTGGAGTAGAAGTATATCGTCTATGAACACCATAACTTAGGACACTATCCACTGATACTATGAGAGGGAGAGAGAGAGGGTGAGTGGCAAGAGAAATGAAGGACTTACGGCAGAAGGAGATATATGATGGATGGGTCCAATGTACTTTTTTAGTTGTAGCAGTTGTTTCAAGTAACTGTTTAGCCTGTGTGTGTGGAGATCATGTGACAATCACATGACATATAAAGTCCACAAAATGGAATGTACTAAGTAACATTTGAAAATACACACTATGTTGATTTAATGACACATACTCATAGAGCATATAATGATATATTGTATAGGAAAACCTTCCAATGTCACAAGATTCAATTTGACTATATTTGGAGGGCAATAGTAAAGTAAAAAAAGGATTCATGCCAAGATGTGACACACACTCCTACATCGTTGTAGCTTGGGACAGCATGTTTACGCATCTATTAGGCTATCCGTCCATTCATCAATCATTCATCCATCCATCTAAACTATTCATCCATCTTTACCTCTTGTTTACACTGCTGTAATAATGTTTCACAATATGCTATAAATCTTGTTGACTCCATTACACAGTGTGCGTGTGTGTGACCTGTTGAGATAGTGGTCATATCAACATGGATAACTAAGGTAATAAGGACTACTGTTGTCATACATACATGAGTGGGTACAATGAGAATTTAGTCTACAATCTATTATGACGGGTATTACCATAATGGTAGTTAATGTGTTCATTAGCACAAAATGCTCTGTTGCAAAATTGCAATGTAATTAACATAACTATATGTAATAAAATATACACTATATATGTATATTATAAATTACGAATATATTTTTTAATAAGAGCTTTATTTATTATTCCACATTCTAGCACAAGAAACTACATTTCTACAACATTGTTGCTAATACAAGCGTATTACAATCTACTATGTTTTATACATAATTATATATATTATATAACGGACTAGCGAGGACTATTTTCCTTTGATTGTTTGACTCACTGATTCGTTCTGTATCGCTGTGAATTGATAGCTTTCTATTGACTAGCTCACAAACACTTCTTTTTGCTGCAAACCCTGTGCCAAGTCTCACACTTGTAGGAGGGGTGGGCGTGGCCTTAACCACGCCCGTGTCTGTTATTACAACGAACACAAAGAAACAAAGCTCGTCTTTATGTAAGTTATAAAGGGCCTCTCTCTTCATTTAAAATTATTTTATTCTTTATAGATTTATTAATAGAATGTTTTTAACTTGGCTCTCGTCTCAGAGAGCAACACGGTTACTGTTTGTTCTTCTCTTTCTCTCCTCCTATCATGATATCAATTGTGCACCTGTAGATGTCTTGTCACTCCGTGCTGACATCGCCTTTGTACATCACAACAATGATGCAATGTACGAACTAATGAAAGATTATCACGCTCTCTTTCCAAATATTACTCGACTTTATTCCGTTGGCCTCACAGTCGAAAAACGTAACTTAATGGTACTTGAAATTTCAGACAACCCCGGAATCCATGAGCCAGGGGAACCAGAATTCAAATATATAGGCAATATGCATGGCAACGAAGTGACTGGTCGTGAAACTTTGTTATATTTAATACAATATTTATTGAAGAATTATGGTGAAGATAACGATATTACTGACTTGATTGATAATACTCGACTCCATATTCTCCCCTCACTAAATCCTGATGGTTATACTCGTGCTACAATGGGTGACTATTCTGGTGTAACAGGACGTCGTAATGCTCATTATGTTGATCTCAATCGGAATTTTCCTGATCGTTTCCATAACAACCAAGTACATCGTGCCCCAGAAACCTTAGCAATGATGAAGTGGTTGAAAGAATATCCATTTGTTCTCTCTGCTAACCTTCATAATGGAGCTTTAGTTGCAAACTACCCTTATGATGATACTCAATCAGGTCGTTCTGTTTATGCTGCCTCACCAGATGACGATATCTTTCGTCAAGTTAGTTTTGCCTATTCCAGTGCTCATGCCACAATGCATTTAGGAAATCCGTGTCCTGGAGACAGCTATGGTTTCTCTAATGGTATCACTAATGGTGCTGCGTGGTATAGTGTTAAAGGTGGCATGCAAGATTACAATTATGTCCACACAAATTGTCTTGAGATCACAATTGAACAAGGTTGTTTTAAATTTCCATTTACTTCAGCATTACCTGGATTATGGAATGACAACAAAGATGCTCTACTTAGTTACATCAAGGAAGTTCACAAAGGAGTAAAAGGATTTATATTTGACACAGATTGTAATCCAATACCTAATGCCACTGTTAGTGTAATCGGACGAAACCATAATGTAACATCAGCTTGTTATGGTGATTATTGGAGGCTCTTAGTACCAGGGCAATATCATTTACAGGCTAGTGCTGAGGGGTATATCCCTGTCATTAAGGAGGTTAATGTAACCTCTGGACCAGCTGTGCAAGTCAATTTTACTCTTGAAAGAAATGTAACTGATGAACTTGGTACAACTACTACCATAACACCAATGATGTCATCATCTGCCCCGCCCACTGTATTTTCTACATTGTTTCCATCCTCACATTCACAATCATCCTCACTCTCACCCACTCCGTCATCAACTCATTCATCAAATAAATGTCAGACAGTCATTAGTACTAATACAAGTTGTGGTACGTGGGTAAGCACCCTTAAACCATCCAGTAGTCGTCATGTCATAGCATCCATTATAGCTACTGTTGTTGTACTTGTATTGGTTATTATTATTGTTTTGGTTGTCGTGGTGATGGCAATTCATTATCGTAAGAAGAGTCGCTGCAAAGGTTTTATAAAGGTACCTATTGTTGAACCAGATTTGGTGTCCACATCTCTTAATGAGTCCAATCTACATAGAATGGTTCAACTCGGTTCAGAAACTAGAAATGAGAATGAGTCTGGAAATGAGACTGGGAATGAGTCTACTACTGAAGAGACAGAATTGTTTGCTGTTGACACCACTGCTACATGATTCTAATGTTGACATAATTTAAATTCTTAGTATGTGTGTCAATAAAATATTTGTCTATATTTCCTTAAAAATAAACAATTACATTGTTAGTTCTAAACAGAGCAATATGTTGTACCAAATAAGTTGATTATGCCCTCAAAACTGTTGAGGAAATGTTCATTTGTAAATCAAATGAGAAAGGGATATTCAAATATGTCATTTTATGTGAAAATAATGCTGAAAGTGTAAAAATATTAAATCACGTGAGAGAAGTATATATTATATATATATATATATATATACTAACATAAATTATGTTTCAGGAGATGGTTCCATTTGTTCTGGCTGTTTATCTGAGGTAATTAAAGGGATATCCTCATCAGATAATGTGTGTTGGGAGATATCGTTTGTACCAGTTGTCATGGTAACTTCTTCTACACTGATGTGCGCATCTGGTTGGTGGTTAGGGGCATGTAGAGTTGACAAAGGGTTAAAAGAGACTAGCACTTCGGTAGGAGATGAAATACCTCCACTAACACTCTCTCTACGTTGGATTAAATCAGTGGGTGTGGTTTGTCTCAATTGGCTTGCTTCGTGTGAATTAATGAGACTAGTGACAGCTTGTAAAAGGTTTAAATCCGATGTAATTTGTTGAAGACTTTGTAACTGTTCTGGAGTAGCTGAAGCAAGTGTTTGAGTGATAGCATTAATAAGACTTGAGGTAGGAACAGAGCTATGTGGATCACCAAGGATACTAGCATCTGCTGCTAATGCTTGAAGTGGATCATTGGCCGTGACTGATGGGTGTGGCTGCATCAAGGTGGTACCATTGACTATGTCTACAGGCATTGGTACACTCACAACGGTTGTTTCTAAACTGGTAGTCATTTGAGGAAGTGAGTTTTCCAGTGATGGCTTTCCTTTTACACTACCAGGTCCTTTAGCTTGAGTCGATAAATGATTCTTTTTCCAGTAGTACAGTGTCCCAGGACTAACACCATATTTCACAGATGCCTCACGGATAGAATGTTCCAACGCATATTGAAGTATGTGCATCTTTTCCTCAGGGGTACAGCGAGGCTTAGCAGCGTGACCTTCTGATGATATAACATCATATTCCATTCCGACATCTTGTACTTGGACTTCATGTGTCACTTCTAATGGAGACGTGGGTGTGGCATTTAAAGGGGCGTGGCTTTGTATTCTTGCTCCCTCTGCCACCTCACCACCATCGACAACATACTGAAAATGAGAATTGTCTAGAGGAATAACTTCCTCGGTAATTAATCCTCCACTAGCAGTGGGTGTGGTTAGGCCCTCCCCATCACCAGTGAGTTCTTGTAGAGCAGGAGGTGGTATAGCTGCTATTTCAACATCAGATAGAGTCCCATCCATTTGAAGGGCACGCCTCCAATTCTGGATAGTCTTGGTGGTAATACCAAATCGCTGAGCAGCTTCTTTCAATGAATTTGTCTCAGCAAATTTTACAATATATTTCTTTTGATTCGCTGTGTACTTTGGTTGGTGGAGTTTGAGTTCCATCCTCCATCTCCACACTGTAGGAGCCGCAACACAATATTTCATTGCAGCTTTCTGGAGTGTAGTAGCATTAGCATATCTTACCACTTCTTCTTTCTCTTCTAATGAAAACTCACGAGCTGATTTACCAAAATAGGTCTTGGAATTAGACTGGTTTGCCTCATTAGAAAGGGGTGTGGTTTCTAGTGGTGTTGTCATGACAACCTCTTCTTGTCCCGATTGGCTGGAGAGTGAAAGTAATGCTTCACATAAATTACCAGTACTAGGAGAGACTGTTAAACTCTCGGGACTAACCCCAATAGCAGCCGCCATAGCAGCTACATCACTAGTACAAGGTTTCTTAGAGACTGTACCCTCTATATCATTAGTGGGTGTGGTCGACAATGGCCGTTTACGCGTCAGTTCAACATTGGCAGGTTTGGGATCTAAAAATAAATTATGAAGATGTAAAAATTTAAAAGTCCATCCTAATGTAGCCACAAATAATGGGTCAAGTGGACAGATCAATTCCTCCGCTTTCTTACAAAACTGTTGGACTGACAAACTACCAGCTTCGGTTAATTTGAGTTTCACCCACTCAGTTAATTGCTGTACAACTTCATCTGGGTAGACTCTCTCTACTATATCAACAGTAAACTCATCAGTACATACTTCCTCAGTCTGTACTGGTATAGGGACATTCTGTTGACTTTCAGACGAGTTTGACTTGTATGATGCATGTAGTTGTTGTAACTGCAAACCATGACGTTGAAGGAACTTGTGTCTCCAACCTACCGATGCTACAAAACTTTGATTTTCTTGCCCAATGACTGTAGTAGCATAGTTTGAGAGGTCAGTAGCTGTTACTGGGACACCCATCTCTTGTTGCTGACGTACCCAACTAGCTATAATCTCGTCTTTTTCTCGTGAGTATGTAAGAGGACGACCCTGTCCTGATCGATTTGATCGCTTTCTATTAGCTGAAAGCGCTTCTAACTCCTGCCCTTTTTGATCAACTAATTTGATCCATCCTGATAATGTTGAATTAGCAATTCCTAACATACGACTTACATAATGACCAGCAACATTATACTGTCTCATCAAACGAACCACTTCCAACTTTTCTGCTAACGTATGTCGAGAACGACCTCCAAGTTTAGCTAATTTTGAAGGCGTCAAGAAATCTTCAGAGTCTGTTTTGACATCTTGCATTTCCATAGCAACCTCTGGAGTGCTTACTAGCTGAATAGATCCTGCTGTTACATCTAATGTATCTGTAGAAGTGAAGGACTGTGCAAGTGAAGACACAATTGAAAGAGAAGGGATCTCAATATCTCCATCTTCAATATGGGGCTCTTCTGTTGGGGTATCACCGCTAAATTCCCCTTCTTCAGCACCTGGTCCATCTTCACCTTTAGATGACAATTTTCTTGGGTGTGTGGTTTTACGAGTTGGACGACTTCGCTTATCATTCACTTTTAAATCCAAATTATGGCGTAGCAAAAAGGGCGTGACCCATCCAACCGAAGCATTAAAATTTGGGTTCTCAGCTGAGACAAGTTTCTTAGCATAAGCACGTAGGGAGGCAAATGTCACTTTTTGCCCGGCAGCTTGTTGCTCTTTGACCCAATTAGCTAGTACCTGGTCTGTCTCTTTAGTATAAGAAAGTGGGCGTGTCCCTGAACCTACAACCTCTATGTCTGGTTGGCTAGAAGCAGCCTGTACAGTTTGAGGGGAGTGGCCAAGGACTCCACTTAAGACACTCTGTCCATTAGCAACAGATGCCACAGACCCTACTAAATCAGATAAGTGCTGTCCCAAACTGAGATAAGCAGCAGACGACTCTAATGCTGCCGGATTAAACCCACTACCAGTAGGATCCTGAGCACTGTTCAACAGATCAGCTAATGCTGCGTCACTTGTTAGGTCAGAGAGAGTAAGTGCTGTTGCTTGGACTTGTGATAGCTGGCCTTCTACAGGAATGTTTTCGGCAGCTAGCAAGGCCAATGTTGATGTAACACTGTCATCAACATTAGCCGTGAAACCAGTATTACTGGTTGACAAAGCTTGACTAACCAGTTGCGGAACAGACCCATTAGTGTCTTCTGTTACTAATGTCTGATCTTGAGATGTATCTAACTGGAGAGGGAGTGAAGAGCTTGATGAAATGGGTGGTGCTAAATCCAGAGAAGGTGGTTTTGGTTTCTCAGATTCTGGGGATAGAAATACCGGTTGGAGACTCAGCTTATGGCGAAGTAGGAAATTCTGAGCCCAGCTTGCTGATCCAGTGAAATTCTGGTTTTCTTTAATAATTAAATCTTTTGCATGTTTCCTCAACTCTGAGTTTGTGACTATCTCTCCTCTTTCCGTACGATGTCTGACCCAGTCAGCAATATCGTTATCCGTCTCAGCAGAATACGAGAGGGGACGTCCACGACTATCAGAAGAGGAGGACCCTGTTGTATTATTACCTTGACGACCTGATGGTATGAGTTTCTTAAACTGGGCACTCAAATCAATGTTATGACGAGCTAGAAATCTTTGAGCCCAACCAGTAGAGGCACTGAAATCAGGATTTTCCCGTTGTATTAATTTTCTAGCATACGCACAAGTATCTTGTACAGACACTTTATCACCTTTATTGAGCAGCGATCTTACATGATCTGCTATTTGCAAATCTAACTCACGAGAATACGATATCTTTCTTCCTTGCCCGGGAGAATTATATAATGGTTTAGGAGGTACTTTGTTCTGTTTCATCCAAGATTTCAAAGTCTGTTTTGGTATTCCAAACCGTTCACATGCTAGTTCAATGGAATAAGTATCTGCAAATTCAACAATGGCGTCTTTATCAGTGGTATCAACGACTGATGTCATCATTGGAGAGTGATTAGAATCTAGGAGATTCTGTGCTTCAGAATGTGCCCTTGATAACGGCACAACCGTGGGTGTGGCCTCCTACAGAGTGATAGATATACATTATAAAACCTAAATAAATTTAAATCATTAATGGACAATTTATCTTTTGATTTTTGATTTATGTACTTACCTGAGGATTAGGTTCCTCCATTATATTCTCAATTAACTAATAAAAAGAAAACATTTAATGGCGGTTCGTTGTGTGTGTGGGTGGAGAGAGTCACTAAAATATGGAGGCCTTACCTTAACGCAGCTAACGGAGAACAAGACGTTGAAAATAAGGAACAGTAACGTCTAGTTACCGTGATAAAATGATTTGCTAGCTCTTGAAGGAGAAAGGGAGACATTTTAAGAGTTTTTTCTAAGAGAAGGAAATTATTTTATGACTTACGTTCACTGAAAAGGATTTCTCTCCCTTTTCTTCACGGTATAAAATGATTACCTACTGCGCATGCGCAGTCTTAAATATATTTGTAATCACTAATTATCATTCATTAAATTAATTATTAATCATTATCAATGAATAAAAATAGTAATTGTTATGTATATAATATGTCAGGCACCACTACAAAAAAATCTAAACTTTTTAATTTAAAAATTAAATTAATGAACATTTTGGATATGATTTATAATTAAATGTTTTCAATTGCCTGATGATAAATGAATATGAATTGACGGAATGAGAGATCATTTTATTTTCCAACATAGAGAAACCGATTAGCAGTTGTAAGTTTAAGATCGCTCGCCATTAATGAAAGATTAACAACATCTTTTGTAGAGTCTTTAATCAACTTCTCTTTGACTTGTTGCGGTGTTAAACTCGAGTCAAGGCTCAAAATGATAGCAACATAGCCAGCAACATGAGGACAAGCCATTGATGTACCACTCTTAATAGAAGTACATGTATCACAATCGTATCCAGCACTCTTAATATTAGAGCCAGGAGCAAATATATCTGTACATTTACCAATATTAGAGAAAGAAGTTGAAACATCATCACTACTAGTAGCAGCCACAGAGAGGGATAGAGCAGCACTACCGGGACTATAATTACAGGAGTTACTCCCTTGATTACCGGACGCAGCTACTACAACGATACCTTGCTTAACAGCATTATTAACACCTTCATTAAAGGTAGTTATTTTAGTGACACCCAATGACATTGAAAATACAGCTTTAGTTTGATGTTTTTCATCCTTTCTCTTTTTAATAATGAATTCCATGGCATCTAATATACCTTGTACAGAACCAGTACCTGAGCAGTCCAACACACGGGCACTATATAGAGTAGCTTGTTTAGCTACGCCATATTGACGACCACCAATAGTACCAGCACAATGGGTACCATGACCGTTACAATCTAAACCTCTCTTTTTTTTATTACTTTTCACAAGTTGATCAATAGCGTCATAACCAGCATACTTTGCCCGACCTTTAAACTCACTATGTGAGTAACGTATACCTGTATCTAAAATATAGACATCAACTCCATGACCATTACCCTTTGGATTAAAATGATGATCGAGGTCCTTTTTTCGTTGATCAATACGATCTAAGTTCCATTCAAGTGATGATGTATCTTGAAGTTCACCAAGTGTCTCCTCCATAAATGACAGATCGTCAAGATCGTCATGGTTATTCCTTTTAATAACTCGATCATTTTCAATAAGATACGTTTGAGGATGTTTTTCCATCTACAAAACAAGATGACATGTAAATTAACTATCATTAATATAATACTTGTTTACAATCAATGACTCTAATGATAACTTAAAATTCCTCTATTAAGATTGAATCTAATATTAAACAAGGAAGTTGAAGGCATTTAGTTAAACAAACATATTACTATAAGGACATAATTAGGGGTGTGACAATTGTGAGGATTCATACATGAAATGGCCTCATGTATGAAATGGACAGTGCTTGGATAGAAGTGTCAAATGGAATGTATAAGTGTTAAAATAGATAGATGTAAAGATACTTACAATTTTAACAACTCTTGCACCTAATGTGGCCGTAAACCCTTTACCAATATGACGAAATGGTTTAATATGGTCAGCAACGAAAGCTTGATTAGAATTTCTTTGAGCTTTTCGTAATACATTTACAATATGATCCAAACGGTTGTCAGAAACATCATTTTGAAGAAACACAATATATCGTTCATGAAGTATTTTCTCACTACTGTACTGGTGGTTACCGTACATTACTTGAATAGAAACTTCGTCGTTTAGTTGTTCAAAAGCTTGACGATAGTATTCCGAAAGATCTTCAATGTGGACATCTGGTAAACTGCGTGATGTTCGCAGTTCCTCTACAGTTTCCTGCACCATATTGACCCAGTCTTCATGGGTGGCCGCTATCTGACTGTGAATTGGTGATGATGCGGCGATCACGAAAAATAGTGAAATTAGCACAGCCGATCGCATGATTCGTAACGACTTCGTTGCTGATTTAACTAGAAACGAAGTCTCTCTTCTTTTTTATATTCTCCAGTGACGGCTGTTATGTCTACTTGCAAGGGCCTAAACTCCCGTTTCAAGTAGGTTCACTTCCTCCACGCATTAATTACCAAGAATGACCACGACCACCATTACAACCAGAGTTATATATACGGTATCATGTCAATATATATACTTACAATATACTCTAAAATAATAAACATTATGTACAAAATCAGTGTGATTATTACGTATATTATAATGTTGCCAATGTGACAACAAAAACACACAAACATAAACAAAAACAAATAAATAATAGAAAATCAACATTAGAATACAATACATAAATATACTTGGACACACGCAATTAATATGAAGAACAATATAAGACCACTATTATTGACTAAGTCTCAATTGTTGGTTGTTGTAATATATGAGGAGGAGATACCTATAATTATTATTAATTAATACCGTAATAATTAGAAAACATACCCTATCATTTTTCATTAAATTGCTCATTAGCGCTGTTCCTGAAATAAGAGTCACAAATTGTTTTGGTATTAATCCTCGCTGCCCCTTCAATTCACCCTTTTAATATATACAAACGATGATATCAGATGACATCATATGACATCACTTACTTCATAGAAACCATCTTCATCAGGATCTCCAAATATTGTTATGTAATCACCTTCATGAAATCCCAGTTCTTCACTAGGATCTTCATTAGGTGATTGATTAAAGGGGTCATAATCATAAAGAGCTTGAACTAGCCTTTGTCCTCCAACATGATTACAATTAGAAACATCAGTTGTACCTAATGGATACATTATAGGGATAATGGACACATAGTAAGTAAATATGGACGCCTACCTTTATGCTTTTTCAAGAGCATTGTTAAATTATCAGTAATCTTTGCTAATTCATTAGGATCACTGATATATTCAACCATGTTCTTAGGTACAAGACCTTGGTTTCCATTGCACCTACCCATGAAAAACCCATCTTCATCTAAATTACCAAGAGCCTACAAAAGAACCGCCAAAAATAAGAGGTACATCATATAAACGTCATTACAATAATAATGTCATTGTCTTCAAATGTCAGTTCATCATTGGCACCATCTTCATTAGGAGAGCTCACAGATGGGTCATAAGAATACATAGCACGATAATAACCTCCTATTACCACTAGGTACCAGGTACAAAAAAAAATTAAGATAAATTAACTATTATATGATCAGATTAGTTATAAATAACAGAAAACCTTTCTCTCATGAGAAACATTCAAATTATCACAAATTGAAAGTCTCAATTCTCAAAAATACAATTAAAAATGAAAACAGAAACTATACATTCACATACCACCCACTCAAATTAATTACCTTCAGTAATATCTTCCTCCATTCCAGACTGACTATCATCAGTAAAACTCTCAATAGCTCCATTAGATAATACACTAGACAAACTTGTAGTACCTTCCATAGAAAGAATGGATGTTGATGTCTGGGGACCCTCCTCTCTGGGTACAACATTGGGGCATACAACTTTAGTAATATTACTGGGTAGCTCCACACTTGTAGATAATACCGACACATAATGTTCACTACAGGCTTGTATGCTGAGTGAAAGGGGTGTGGTCAAGGGAGTAGAGTCTTGTAACGTGAGGTGTTGGAAGTCATCTGGTTTGAGGTCGATAAAGAAGGATCCGTCAGGAGATTTTCCTAGTTGATTGATGAGGACTGATTTGACTAATAGCGATTGATTTAAATATATATTGTAAGATAGTACTGCAGGACAACTAGAATGACGATTTGGAGAATAACGAATTACAAACCATACTAAACGAAATAATAGGGGTTGACTCGATACTAGTTGAAGAGAGAGTCTTGATGGTGTTTCAGGATATTCTGTAGGAGAGAGAGAGAGAGAGAGAGAGAGAGAGAGAGAGAATGAGAGTGCCATAATATATGTACAACTAATCACTAACGTGGATTAATCTCAATAGGTTTAAAAGGATCAGCAGATTCTCCTTTATCAGTGACTGTTTTCACTGAAACACAAATATACTACGAACAAAACAATAAAATAAAAATAATAATAACAATAATAATAATAATATTTACTTCATTTCTAGGAATATCAGAGAGAAGGACAAATGTTTCTGCTGTTGACTCGATAGTACTGTCAAGTTCACCATTAACATAGACATTGTAGCTGGTGATATCTTGGGGGAGGGGCTTAGGAGGTTCCCAATGAATGGCTAGACAATAGGCATTGTTTTCAACAAATTGTCGTGTCAACTCCAAGTTAATAGGAGGTGGTATAACAGAGAGAGATGTGATATTGTGGGTGTGGCCAGGTGAGAGAGGAACTAGAGAAATAGATATAGTTATAATGAATGGATACATAGTTATGATGAATGGATGCATAGTTATAACGAATGAATACATAGTTATGATGAATGGATGCATAGTTATAACTAATGGATACATAGTTATGATGAATGGATGCATAGTTATAACGAATGGATACATAGTTATGATGCATGGAGCAAGAACGTAAGGACTGTTCTACTTACAAGCTTCATCAGCTAATTTCTGTATATAATTACAGGGTACTAGGCCTTCCTTCCCATCACTTAGTCTTGCAGTAAAAAACCCATCATCATCCATTGTACCATATACATAAACATAGTCACCACGTTTTAATGTTAATTCAACCTCATGATCTGGATTAGGTGACATTGTCAATGGATTATAATGATCACAAGCTATATACAATGACGCAGACTCAAAATCAAGTGGGTGTGGCTTAGAAGGAGCATCAGTGTCGTTGGTCACAACCACTTCTGAAGTCCGAGGTGTTTTCTCAGGAGATGAGAGAGATGTCAAACTAGGAAGCTCACTTAGGTTCTCATCACTTAATATAGGACCTTCGCTATCGTAAGGGTCTGATACTGATATCCCTACAGCCTGCATTTCAGAATGGAGATCAGAAGGAGGTCCAGTTACATTGATAGCATTCTTATTTTTAACTTGTGCTGTAAATCCAGATATTTGAATATCACTTTCTCCTTCAACCTCTGGTACGTGTTCCAATTTTTCTTGAAAACTAGCTCCCTCAACTTCTGGCACGTGTTCCAATTTTCCTTGAAAACTAGTTTCCTCAGCTTCTGGCATGTGTTCCAATTTTCCATGAAAACTAGCTCCCTCAACTTCTGGCACGTGTTCCAATTTTCCTTGAAAACTAGTTCCAGTTTTAGGAGATGTTTTAGGAGAAGCTAAAGGTGATGTTTGAATTGCCTTGGGGAATGTTTTAGGTGAATAAAGTGGAGATGTCTGCATTGCAGTGTGAGTCTGTTCTGGTAATTGGTTAGCCAAGTCTAATTCTTGTTGTAATTCATTCACTAAAGTTTCCCCTTGACTCAACTCATTCTTTAATGACGATACTTGTTCCTATTATAATAACACAATAGTCCCAAATCATGTAAGGTATATGTACCTTCAGACATTGTATTTCTTCGTCTTTTTCTTGTACACGAGCAACACAAGTTTTGTTTTCCTAGAGAACAAAGGCAATGAAATAAACAATGATATAATTTAATTCAATAATTCATAACAATAATACAAGTTGGGAATTTACTGGGCAATTTTGAGAAAAAGGAAACAATACATTATTTCCCCATACACAAAATAGCCCCTTTAATTTACATGTTATTAAAGCTATACAACTACTACTGTACTGAGTGTGTGTCTCTCACTAATTCTAGTTGACATATTTCTCTGTCTTTCTCATTAAGTAGTCCACGAGTCTCTGTCACTTCTTTATCAAGTTCATTGCAATGTTCTTGGACTCGTTCTAAATCCTAGAGCATCAAAACATGAAACTTTGCAAGCTGAAAA
Source organism: Xestospongia muta (assembly GCA_963693285.1). NCBI lineage: Eukaryota > Metazoa > Porifera > Demospongiae > Haplosclerida > Petrosiidae > Xestospongia > Xestospongia muta. Next base: position 8,640,187 of record OY848921.1, read on the forward strand.
AAATGACTCACTTGAGCCACAACACGAGCTTGGTCTAAATCTTCTTCTAATAATTTGAGTTTCTTTTCAGAAGATGATGCTGCTAGTTGCATATCAGTAAGTTCATTTGCAAGCTCTTTATTTTCTTTCTCTATTTTAGAAAGATCTTCAAGTTGAGTTTGCAGTCTCTGATTCTCATCTCTCATTTCACGAACTACATCAAGCTCAGTTGACTAGCAAAATAAATAAAATAATCTTTCCTAATAGCAACTCTGAACATACTCACCAGACTACTAGGTGGCATAGATTCTAATGGCTTTCGTGGCATCTTACCATCTACATCACTTGGAAGTTGTATTTCATTTAATTGTCTACGTAACAAGTCATTTTCCTCCGACAGCTCCTGCAGGCGGGCTGCTTCACTGGAAAATTCTTTGTACTTTAATTCCACATCAGTACAGTTAGGTAGTTGCTATAACAAATAATAATTAACATGCGTGGGTGGGGGGAGGAGCTTACATTGTATAGTTTGGTGATCAGTTTTTCCATTCTTAGTTTCTCCATTGATAAAGACTTCATTTTCTTAGATACTTCACTAGCTGACTCAATAGCTGGACCAGAAGTCACTTCAAACTGAAAGTAATAAAGAATAATTAAGATGTTAATCGTAGGGGTTACTTTTGATAGCTTTCGTTTCATTTCTTGTATTTCTCTGTCTCGTGTGGCAATTTTTCTTGTGTAATCTGAAATGTCTTTAGCATGTTGTCGAGCAAGAGTTTTTCTGATCTGTTGTTCCACCTCACTATTATCAGTGGTCTGTTTCTCTTGCTACAACAATAGAAATACAATTAAAATACATATATATTATAATACAACAATAGAAATATATTAAAATACACATATATTATAATACAACAATAGAATACATTAAAATACACATATATTATAATACATTATAGAAATACATGTAACAATATGTATATAGTGTATGGAAGATAAATGGATGTATGGAAGATAAATGGATGTATGTCTTACTAGTTTGGTGTTCTCAAGTTTTAATATTTTACATCTTTCGTCAAGTGTCTTTGTAAGAGTTACCAAGTCAGCATTTCTTTTACGTAATCTCTTTGTTTTGTCATCATTTTCTTTGGTTTGTTTGATTTCAGTATCCTGTACTAACTTCTTTCGCTAGAGAGAGAGAGAGAGAGAGAGAGAGAGAGAGAGAGAGAGAGAGAGAGAGAGAGAGAGAGAGAGAGAGAGAGAGTAAAGAATTAATACCACAAGATAAATATTTACCAGTGAAGCATTTTCTTGTTTCAGTACAGCCTTATCTTCCTCTAATTTCTTCACAGAATATTCCAATTCTTCAATTTGTTTTAAGAGTGGAGCAGATTGCTATAGAAAGTTGATCTGTTATTCATAACAAGTAACTAAATAAACAATAACACTATAAAATATTATATACTAATTAATTAGAGGCATAATACAGGGTTATCCTCTCAATAACTATACAACCAGAACTCCAGGCCTACTCTTTAATTTAAAGCATATTATAAAGGGTTATCCTCTCTCTAGGAGTACCACTAATGGTATTACTGAAATGTCAAGGGACTATACCACAGTACAATAATGATGTATAAAATTGGCCATGATAACAACTTGTGGCTAATTCAGGTACACCAGCTGCTACTTAATATTATAGGGGCTCACTCTTAGTATACACTAAGCAAGTTAACAATGTAATTAAGGTTTCCTTATTAACTAGCTAATGAAAGGAACTTACTCTTGATAATTGAGGTGATGCATCATCTCCTTTTTTCTTTTTATTAGAAGCAGCAGTTTCTTGTAGAGTTATTTTCAATTGACTAAGTTCAATTCTTAACTCCTCACATTCTTGTTCAGCTACTTCAGCTCGTTGACTGATGTCCATAAATTCAGACTCCTTTTCTTGAATAATCTGTTCTGCTAATCTCAATCTAGCATTATCACGAGCAGCCTCAGACTTGTTCTGCCTCAATAGAGACTCAAACTCAGTCTGGTGCTCCTGTTTGGAACGTCGAAGAAGTTCAATCAAAGATTTATTTTCTTGAGATAAATTTTTGACTTGATCTTCTAATCGATAGTTTTCGTCTCCTAAAGAGAATACTTCTTTGGCTAGTTTAGTTTCTCGAGCTATAAGTTCATCTTCTCCAGGTAATTGTGATTGGGCTTCTTCAAACGCTAGACGACGTTCTTGCTCTATAGAGAATCGGAGCTTATCATTAAATTGTTTTTGAAGGCGTCGTTCGAGAGATTTTAATTCTTCAATTTTCTCTTTATTTAAATGTCTAATTTCTTGATCTTTTTGTCGTAGAATTTGTTCTTCTAACTTTTTTAACTCAGCTGCTTTCTCATTGTCTTTTCGTAAATTTAAAGCTTCTAAACTACTTTCTAATCTCCGTTCATGTTCTTCTCGTAGACGTTTCAGTTCCGCCAAATGATCTTGTGCCATGTGACGACATTTTAGCTTCTCTGTTTCAACATCACGTCTCAACTTACCAATTTGTTTTTGAAGATCATTAACTAATCGTGCACTTGTTGGATCAAGATTGTCAACAAGAGATCGACTTTCACAGAGAGATTGCTGAAACATACGAGTTGTAACATCCATTATCATTAACTAAGAAAGAGAGAAAGACAATATGAGATAGGGTATTGAATATCTAGTCATTGTCAACTTAGACTATTTGATACTCACCTAACTACTGACAACTATGATGATAATACACAAATTGGTCGGTAGTGATGTCACTACCCTGTCTATTCCTGTCGGCAGTTATTGTATAACGATTACTTTTGGAAAACTAACTCCTAATCTCTGTCGAAGGCGTCAAGACACTGGCCATACTTTATACCGTATTCCTCTAATTATTCGTACGAAAAATATTCTTTTGAAATGTTGGGTGTTGTCAATAGAATTTTGTTAAAATGGATTGTAATGATGTAATATGATGTCATTAATATTCTTGCATTTCCAATGAAAAAGGAGGTATACGTACATCAAAAAATTTCCCATCTTCACGCTCCATACGAAATGTACCCCTTCACATAAGAATAACATGCATGTAATATAAAATATAAATGTATTATGTACCACATGTGTCCTGTAGGTACTTGTAATGAGACGTGACTACAATACTGGAATGCTGGCTGACGTACAGATAGCACTGGTTGCTATAGAAACAAAATATGTATTGTTATAATCCTAGCCTCTCTAAAATATATACATACTTGACCAATTACTCCATCTCCACGAACAGTTTCCAAAGATCCAGTTGAACTAAAAATTCTCCAGTGTCGTTGACGTAATTGTATGCGTGATCCACTGAGGTTTTCAATACGAATAGAATATCTCCACTATATTACATTAAATTAACAGGGACTCACTCCTCGTTATATAAATGCTATATAATACTCACCCAATACACATTAGATGATTGTTGCATCTCCTAACATAAAAATTATATAAAAACATTAGAATTAATAACATTATATTACAGGAACATACTCGACAACCCATATAAAATGACATCACTGTTACTCTAATGTTACGAGTAGTTTCACGATGGACTTCAACTTGTTCTAACCAAGGAATGTTCTTTTTCCTCCAGGATGATAATAAATCTCTCACAAGAAAAGAAGGCCCTAGAAAGACATGACATACATTGATATCAGACAGACAGAGAGATGAACAAACAGACAAACAGACAAACAAACAGACAAACAGACAAACAGATAGACAGAAGAAAAGTCAATTTTCTAACCTTTTTCATCTCCAGATGGTACAAAAAATTGTGGAAATAGTTCGTGTTGTAAAGGTTCTTTATCAGATGAAGTATAGGGTAAAATATCTTCATGATTAACATAATCTAATCCTATTATTAATTAGATCTAATATAAACAGGGTCATACTCATTATATACCTGATATAGCATATATCGACTTGTCCTTTTTGTTAGCAGTTAAAGTAATGGCCTCTGGTAATGCTCTCTATATACATATGTAATTTACATGTAATTTACATATAATTTACATGTAATTTACATGTAATTTACATGTAATTTACATGTAATTTACATGTAATTTACATGTACTATAATATTCATGTACTTACAATTTGTGGAAAGTCTCGCTGATCAATCAATATCTGATATAATGTATGTCGCTCAGGTGTTAACTCTTTGATCTTCTCCCCGACTCCACCTTCCTCCTCCCACTGACTGTAGCTATATAATTATTGAGTAGTATTAATAATTAATATAGAGATTACCCCACTCGAGGATCTTGTATATCACGATCATATACACGAGATACCCAATGAAAGAGGATGACACCACGGTAACCAAAAACACGATGAAGAAATAACTATACAAGAGTTTTTCAATACGATATTATTAATTGGTGGGTGTGGCTGCCAATACTTTTATACACATACTTGTCCCGGGAGGTAACTTTCGTAAAGTTTAGGTTCGTCGAACTGTCCAATTTCTATCCATCTATTAATACAATAAATGACGTCATTATGACACAATAGTTGATTACTTTATTGAGAGTGCTGATGTGCTTTGATGAATAGTTCTTCTAATGGGAAGTAAGAAAAGTCTCATTACTCTAGTGCAGTACATCATTCAACGTTTACGGAATAAGTATACGGAAACATTCTGAAATTTCTACGGAAATGAAATGCACCCAAAAGTCCGTAAAACTTAACTTTGTAATAATTATTATTAATAATAATTCCGGAGTCGTTTGTATATTGCAAAAATGTGTATTGTATTTCTTCACTACAGTCCTAATGGAAGTGGTCGGTATTTACTGATTGCTATCAATAACAGAGATGAGTTTTATGATAGAGAAACATTACCAGCTTGTTTTTGGCCTGACTGCCAAGATGTAATTGCTGGTAGGTGTGGTCAACAACACTTGTATATTAACATTACTCTATTATTATTAGGTAAAGATCTTGTAAATGGAGGCTCATGGCTAGGTTTTTCAAAGCAAGGTCGATTTGCTGTTTTGACAAATTATCGTAAAGAATTTGGTTGTCCACTCTTTCAGGGAAAAAGTCGAGGTATCACTGACATCATAATGACATCGTTTATAATTATTATCACAGGGGCATTGGTTATGGATTTTTTATCTCAAGGCACTTCCACTGCAAAAGAATATTGTCAGGGAATTGTACCAGAGGAATATGATAGTTTTAATCTTGTTGTAGGCCGGTTAAGGTGTGTACATTATTATAAATGGAGAGTTACAATGTATTATCATAATGTAGTGGTCCTGTTAAACAACTGGTTTATTGCAGTAATCAAGATGGTACGAGTGATGTTCGTACTCTAGAGCCTGGGATCTATGGATTAAGTAATGCTAGTCTCGATAGTCCATGGTTAAAGGTGACAACAGGAAAAGCAAAATTTATAGAGATTGTTAACAATAGTGCTAACATCAATAAAGATGAGCTAACAGAGCAATTACTACAACTGCTCAGTGATGATACTTGGTATGTGTTGCTATAGTAATAGTTGTCATGGTAACATATACCCATCCAGTTTTCATCCAGATCCTAATGTCCATGAGACTCATCATCCTGATGATTGGATGGTTGGTATGAACTCTATCTTTGTAAAAGTACCACAGAACAGATATGGTACAAGGTAAAATATCACATGACTTTAATATTAAGTCACATGACCTGTACAGGACAAGCACTGTAATTTTAGTAGATAGAGAGGGCGTGGTCACATTTACTGAAAAAACAATGATGGACCCAATCATGGTGGATGATCCTCAGTGGAACAAAACTACTGTGACTTTTAATATTTAAAACTCAAATTTTTCTACCAATTTTTCTATCATTGTTATGACTGCTTTTAAATAAAAATTTACTTATTTTATAGTTTTAATTCTATTGAGTTAAGCGTCTCTTTAACTCTCTAACAAGTAGCTCTCTTTCTCTCACTGCTCCTGCTAACATGCCACGGTTCTCATTGGCACGGCGTATTAAATAGGGCAATGCCTCATCTATTGGACCATATGGCATATACTTGTATGCTAAATAACCCGCTGACCCTAAAGAGGTGTGGTTAACAATGTCATTTAATTATAACATTATCACTAACCTAATGAGAAGGTCACATGATCACACATACCCAATAGCTGTCCAAATACAACACTACCATTGTTAGGTGATATACCAAATGACGACATTCTAAAAATACATGTAATCATTATAATACATGTAATATTAAGTGTGGGTGGACAGACTGACTTATCAATAGCATAACGTATAGTGTTTTCATTATGTGATGCTACCATCAGATTCACCCTCCCTTCTTTAACTCTCTCCATCACTCTCTCCAACACTTGATGATAACTAGCATCAGTTTCAGCTTTGGTATTCCAAATTGGGTCCTCATAACCTTGAAACAAAAGAGGATCACCCTGTTTCAATTAACCAAAATTACCTTTTGTGTTAGCTCTCTGTCTCTCTTGTTCCATATATGCTCCTCTGACTATCTTAACTCCATAATAAAAACCATTAGTATTAGCAAATAGCATATCTAATTCAATATTCTCCTGACATTTCTACATACAATAATTATATTGATTCTTTAAATATATAATATCAATCTATGTTACCTTCAAGTAACACTGTTGAGTATTATAGATCACAGGTGATTTCACATTATATTTAGGCATTAGCAACTGGACTGTAATATGACGGATAGCTGGTTGATAATAAGTTTGTTCAGCATCTACCATTAATCTAACTCCTCTATTTTCAGCAGTGTCTGCTAATGTTTCTACTCTTCTGATAACACTCATCATTTGTTCATGGTCTCTGTCAGTCATCACAGGCAAGAAAAGAGATTGCTACACACATATAGTGATATAGTGAAGGATGCAGAGTTGTGTATTTTACCTTCTCTTTACCCAATAATTTGTAAAGTGTTTTTTCTGGTTTAAAGACATTATACCACTTCAAAATTGATAGTGAACTAGTCCAATAGAGAGATAGATAAATAAATAAATATATAAATAAATAAATTGATGGACAGATAGGATATTATACCCTTCATTATCTTCATCTAATTCTTTAAAGAGTTGATCAATAGTAGACTCCGTCTCATTAATCTAATTAATAGTAATAAAGACAATTATTGTAATAATATATCTTACATTTAATTTTTGTAGTCCACTACTAAAAGAATCAATTGTTATCTGACCATTTAGTAAACTAGGGACATCAGCTAATATAGAGAACACACTCTCACTACCAACTAGTACTTGAGTCAATTGTAACTATTGGATTAAAGGAATTAAGAACATAACCACAACTGTCAATATACTCCAATGAAACTATTTGAGTAAAGGGTTTAAGAACATATTAACAATAGATAATGCTCTACAATGTGACAACATTAAAGTATTAGAAGATTCTGAATAGACTAAGAATTACTAGAAATTTTGTCTGTCCCAATCCTGTTATTTTAATAGCTGCAAATGCATCTTCTCCATTACTAGCATCAGCTATATAGATACAGTATTAATGTAATATTGTCTAAATATTTTAGTACCTGCAACATTGATACATTCAAGAAAATTCTTCATATTTTCATCACATTTTTGTTCGCCTTGATAAAAGTAAGTTCTAGCACTAGCTTTCGCAATATCTGAGGCAGGCATAGCAGATGGACTGTATTGAGGGTGTGTAGCTTGATCTAAAGGAGTGAGAAGGAAGAAGGGATATATTATATATTGTGTTAATAATACCTGTTAAGTCATTGACTTGTGTTCCTTTTTGCCTGTATTGTGGTCTGTAATAATACAAGCAGTGAGATGATGTAATATTTACCTCATTTCCATGTAAACTTCCTCTTCATTTTGCACATCATCTTCAACAGCATAATCTAATATTGATCGAATATTTTGATCTTGAAGTTGTTTCATAACAGGTTTGAGTGTCTCCAGATCTTCACCTGCCACAAACTGACCATATATAGTAGCTTTCATCAATTTGTGAAACATTTTCCTACCAAAAACCCGTTTTACAAGTTTCAGAAGCTGGTAAGACAGGAATCAATGATAATAATATATTATAATGCAGTACCTTCTCACTTGAATCTACAAGTCTGTCAAATGAAAATAACTGATAAACAAAAAAAGCTCTTAAAAGTTCACGAGTAGTTTTGCTTTGATATGCAACCTTTACATCATTAAAATCAGGTTTTGTTGAAGAGTGACTTTGACGATATGAGTGTGCAATCCTGTAACATGTGGGATGGTGAGGGTGAACACTGTGTCGCACAGAATTCTTGTTATATAATACTCCGGTTGATGCAATAAAACGTTTAGTTGTAAGTTTACTACAAAGAAATAAGACTTATGTGTATTACTACAGTCAGCATTATGATTTCTTGTAAGATTAATAGTAATGTTGAGATAACAATTGTAGATTCTTACCTTAGATACATGGCCATTACTTTCATTTATAGCAAATTATAATTGCTGATTGTAGTGGGTGACTTATGTCAGCAGTTATACCAAACACAACACACCTTTGATACGCCCTACACTTTCGTCCTCTTGTAGCCACGCCCAAAGGCAAAATGGATCTTTATAACTATAATTTAGTGCAGGCTACAGCTCGTATTAATGAAGTTGTAGATCATCTTCTTTCTGCTCAGAACAAACATTATCTTCCTAAATCTCTTCAAAGAGAATTAGAAGCATGGAAAACAGACAATGGAGAGGATGTAATTCGTGATGGTGTGAAAGTGATATCGTTTGCGTTAATAAAACAAATACAACAACAATTAAAAGAGATACCATTAAGTGAGACGTAAATATATACTGTCATGTGACTATCACGTGATTATGTAATCTAGATGATCAGACAACATATATTTGTGAGTTATTAGAAGGTAGTCAAATTGTGTTTCCAAAGTATCAGCCACCTCCACGAGTAAGTCCCTCTTTCTCCCTCCTTTAATTAGATATAATTATTATTTCATAGAATCCAGCATTAGTAGCTAGATTAGAGAAAATACAAAGTGAACTAGAAAATGCAGAGTACAATAAAATGGTCTACAAATCAAAAGTTAGTATAATTTTATCATTAATTAATACAAAATAATTACAGGGTCCACCTGACACACTTCAAGATATTAAATTAGATGGTAAGCCCCTATTAATTATATTTTAATTAAATAAGAATGTTCCAGTACAAGCCACACATCGTCAATTATGGGTTGTCTTTAATTTCTTATTTACTGTTGTTGGTTCATTTGTATTTGGCTATTTTGCTGCCTATTATGCTGACATGGACACTTTAACAGTAAGTAAGACATCTGTGCATTCATAATTAATTTGTCTATTTTAGTGTGTTCTGATGGGACTATCTTTTGCAATAGCAGTCTTTTTTGCAGATTTGTATTTTATATTAAAACATTTATGATCTAAAATATTTAACAAGACTAGAAAATTTTGTATAGAATTTATCTTTTATTTTGGACCATTTTTTGATTCAAACCATGTGCTATAGCACATCTGGTAGACACACATAAATCATAATATATGATATACTGGTCTTACATTTAACACAGTTGATCATTTTTCCTATTTTAGCCATCCTGCATGAATAGTAAATAGAATAATGCATCAGTTTATTTAAATATAAATGAAGTAAGTTAATATACTTGTCTGGAGCACTCGAAGAACTAAAGGAGTTGTTATAAATTTAGATAGAAGGAACAAAAGATAATGAAGAAGTGTGTTTAGAAGGATTTTTATTTTTAAGCCCCTATAAAATTAAATATGATAAAAATTATTATAATTAGTAGTGTTATTCTAGTTTGCTTAAGTTGGATTAGTTCTATTCTTGGCCCTTAAAAATATAATTTTAGTTTTAATTATTTCATCTTTGCTGGTGGTAATCATAGTCATAATAGTCGTTAATGATATTCATAAGCGTACACATCCACGCCCCACAAGAGCATGAAGACAAAATCGTAAGTACATATAAAAGGAAACTAAAACAACCATAATTGCCAGTGTGTTGTAGGCCAGCGTCTGCAATGCATCATGACCTCTGAGATGGTTACCAGCATACTCTTCGGAGTATCCGAAAGGCGGACTAGGATACGGCTGGTAGTCTCCCTTTAAACGAGATGAGGCTTGGTGTGTTGTAGTCCCGGTTCAGTAATGACGATGATTTATTCCCGAAGCTAGAAACCCAGTACGGCTGGTTCGAAGTTAGGGCGACGTTCCAGCCAGGATTACCTCGTCTTCGGACGAGGGTTACCAAGCCAGGTGGCGGTCCTAGCTAGCAATAGCAGGGAATCCTGGAGCCTAAGTGGAAGCCTGTGTGGAATTGAGTCACGAAAGATCGTTTGGGCAACACACAAGGGTTTTTTTTTGTTATTATATATGTAATAAGTTTAGTTGTCATATCATCTCTCTCACAGACTAAAATTTTAATACTCACTGACATAATTTTTGCACGTATTGCAGACAATCACTGGATATATATATAAAAGTTTAACTATGATATGAAATGGCCAGACATCATAACAACCACAATAATAATAATAATAATAATAATAATAATAATAATAATAATAATAATAATAATAATAATAATAATAAGAGAGAGAGAAGAAATTTAATTAATGAACAATAAAAAGAAACAGAGTAGAACAAAATAAAGATTGATAAAAAACAAAACAATAATTATTTCTTCCTCTCACTGGAATAAATTGAGATCAATCCATCTGTCCCTCCAGCAGCCATCCATAACTAGCAAGGGAAGATTGAACAAGTTAGATTTTGAACATCACATTTACCTTATAAGGATGAAACATTAAGGATTTAGTAGGTCCTATTTTCTGTCCCATAAATCCATCATGATATTTAATACTGTTAATCATTTCTCCAAAGATGTTTGGGCAACACAACCTTTTTTTTATAAATTTTAAATCAATTTTAAACTACTTGGAAGGAATTTCAGTAGAACTGGTCCTCAATCTGTCATAAAGTTCCATGAATTTGCTTAAGTTGTATGGGATATATATACAAAATATTTTTTTCTTTCACAAATAAAACACTCAATAGCATACGCTAATAAAAAGAGTGCACAAGTATGGAATAAGAATGAGATAAAGTATCTTGAATAATTAGATATACACACACATATATACTAGTTATGAATGGTGAAAATGATCTTTTAGCTTTGACTTAAAAGTTGAAATTGTTGTTAGTATGGTAGTGTCTGGAATATACAATTGGTGTTATACAAAAACATAAAACTAACAAAGAAAACTTCATAGAACGTTATTGGCATTGATTTTATCAGATAATTAGTTTAACAAGTTTGACTGGTTTATTAGTAAATAGATGACAGCCACTTACATCAAAGTAGCAGCAAATATATTGGCCTCATTGTCAAGGGAACCATGTTGTATGTAAGTTAATGAACCATTTTACTTTTTTAATAGACTTTAAAAAGATTTTTTGAGTACAAGAAATTACTTTATTCATAAAGGACTTACATAATTTACTTCATAAAACAGTGAAGTGATTTCTCTACCTGTGCCATAGAGATTGGTATTGCCGTTTCTCTAGGTTGACTTTGTAGTGACACTCCTCCCTATGACTCATAACAATAACTATTAGGGGTGTATTATGGCTACTGGAAGGTTGCTTTGTTCTACATTAAAAAGAACTTCTCTGTCGTACAGGAGATGTTGGACTCTTCAGAGATCATTAACAAATCTCTCGTCTATAGAAGAGCTTGATTTTAAAGATACAAAGAGAGCATTTGCAAGCATTTCTAATCAAGAACTCCAAAGAGCTTATTTTGTATATAAGTTATTTCAATATGACGGTTTAGTTGATAGAAGTCAACAAGTAAGAAATGCTATATTATTTTAATACTTGAGCTCTCATTGTCTATAGCTACTAAATCTTCTACAACGTGTTCTGGGTAAAGGGCTATTTAGAAGACTCATGAAGGCTACTCTCTTTGCTCAATTTGTTGCTGGAGAAGATACAGAGAGTCTGAGACCTGTACTGGCTCGGTATAGGTCTCAGGGTGTACGTCCTATGTTAGCTTATTCTGCAGAAGATGATGTCACAGAGAGAGATAACACAACAATGTATAATACATGAGTTTTTATTCTTATATTATTATTATTATTTGTGTTACAGAACGGTTACTGCATTAAATGACGAAGAACAATATGACAATAATGTCCAATATACTGTAGACTGTATCAATACTGCCGGTAATATAATTATTATGTTATTATAATTGTTTAGTGTTGTACTTCTAGCTGATAATTCTAAGGAAGCTATTTGTGCTACTAAAATAACAGGTCTAGGAAGGACTGAAGTATTGGTAAGTTATAATGTTCTATAGTACAAAATTTATTCTGTTTGGTGTCTTAGTTGCGTTGGACTCAAGTACTAGTTGGTAGTGAGAGTGTGTTCTCTATATTAGCTGATGTCCCTAGTTTACTAAATGGTCATATAACAATTGATTCTTTTAGTAGTGGACTACAAAAATTAAATGTAAGAGAAATAAAAATTACATTAATAGAAGATTGGTTTGTTTTAATAGCTCAATTTGACTGAAGCTGAAATAGATAAATTGTGGAAGAATTTGAAATGGAATGGTCCTGTACAACAGTGAGTATTGAATAAACTATATACAATAATCTATAATGATTTAGAAGACTTAATTTGTTTGAATGGAAAGAAACATTTACTCAAGAAACAGAACTATATTTGTCATTGGCTGACAAAGTAAGAATTGTGGCATACATTTGTAGCTATTACCATCTCTCTAGTACAAGTTACCAATGATGAATGATGGAGAGAAGCAGGAAATGAACAATATCATTAGAAGAATGGAGACACTTGCAGACACAGCTCAAGAGAGAGGAGTTAAGTTAAACGTGGATGCTGAACAAACTTATTATCAACCAGCTATCCGTCATATTACAGTCCAGTTGCTAATGCCTAAATATAATTTAAAATCACCTGTCATCTATAATACTCAACAATGTTACTTGAAGGAAGCCTTTGATAGAATACAACTGGACATTGCAGCCTCAAAACATTATGGCTGTCTGTTTGGAGTAAAGACAGTGAGAGGAGCGTATATGGATTCTGAAAAAGCTCTGGCTAAAGAGAAAGGTGTGGTTATGACATCATAATTACATCATTTCTTGTTGCTAGGTTATGAAGATCCAATCTGGAGCACCAAAGCAGAGACTAATGGTAGTTATCATAGAGTGCTGGATATTGTAATGGAAGGAGTGAAAGAAGGAAAAGTAAATGTGATGGTAGCAACACATAATGAAGACACCATTCACTACGCTATTGATAAGTTAGTTATTATATTGCATTAGTAATTGTTAGTCATAATATCTTTAGGATCAACACATTAGGTCTTAATCCAAAAGATGGCTCTATTGTATTTGGACAGGTATTTGGAATGTCAGATCATCTCACTCTGACACTAGGTAATCTATACATCCATTGTTGAATATACATCTAATTTGTCTGTTTATCCATCCATTTATTTGTGTATTAGGTTCCCATGGTTACATGGCATATAAGTACATGTTATATGGACCAGTAGAAAAAGTCTTGCCTTATTTAGTACGCCGAGCTTATGAGAATCGTGGCATGTTTGAAGGTGCTTTGAGAGAGAGAAGTATATTGAGAAATGAACTAATGAGGAGACGTAATCAATAATGTATTAAAAATTTGTAATAAATACTGCTGTTATTTTTTGTCATTCTAATTTTGGTGAATTATTAAAGGGGCTTTCTCCCTTGGACATTAATTGATGTAATACCAATTTTTTATAAACACCATTTAATGCAAGGAGCTCATCATGTGTCCCCTCCTCAACGACACATCCTTTATCAAGAACAATCACCTAATAAAATGATATAATGTAATATTATTACTAAATAATTTATCGGTACCTTAGTAGCATTACGAACTGTAGACAGTCTATGAGCAATAACCAGTACAGTTCTCCCCTCCATAGCACGATCTATAGCTTCTTGGACCAAGTGTTCACTTTCAGCATCAAGTGCACTGGTAGCCTAAATAAATCAATCTATATATTATAAAAAGATTATAAAGACATACTTCATCCAATAATAAAATATTTGGATTAAGTAACAGAGCACGAGCTATAGCAACACGTTGTTTTTGACCTCCAGATAACCTAATTCCACGTTCTCCAACCATAGTATCATACTGATCCTATAAATAGATAAAAACTTTAAATATCACTCATTCATTATTACCTCAAATGACATTATAAAGTCGTGTGCATTAGCTTGTCGTGAGACTTCTTCAATCTACATAAAGACTACTGATAACCACACCCCTCAATTAATATATTACCTCATACTGGGTAGCATCATCTTTACCAAATGATATGTTGTCACGAATTGAGGCAGCAAACAGGACAGGTTCTTGATTAACAATACCTATATGACATCGGAACCAAGTTGGATCTAAATCTTGTACATTCATTCCACCTAAAAAGGGATTAACAAAAGGAGTTGAACCCTTTGTAATGAATTAATTACCAACTAATACTTCTCCAGCAGATATCTCATAAAAATGTTCAATAAGGTTGACTATAGTTGATTTCCCACCTCCTGATGGTCCAACTAATGCTACCATCTCACCAGGTTGGACATTAAGACTTACACCCTATGACATCATATTCTATTTATAGTAATACTAAAAATAGTAACAAACCTTCAGTACAGGCTCATCTGGTCTTGAAGGATATGTAAAATGTACATCTTTAAATTCAATTTCTAAAAATTATAATTAATTAATAATCATAATAATAGGGGTAACCCACCCCCTTTAAATACACGACACCTCACTCTTCCATCTTCTATCTCAGACTGACGATCTAACAATTCAAAGATCCTAATACTGGCCCCAACAGCCTATGGACATTAATTGAGGGTGTGGCAAGTGGGTGTGGCTTCATACCTGCATGAACTCTCCATATATATTAGATATAAAAGCAAAGCACATTGCTAAAGTCAATGTATATAACATCAGAGCTACAGAGAAAAAGAGATTGATAAATACGGAGTATATTTTTTTACCTGTTAGTTCTCCTGATGAGAGGTGACCATGATAGACAAGATATCCCCCATACCAAAGTATCAATGAGCACGCCCCCTAATAATAAATCATATGACAAGATATATCTAATAAAATACTTACATAAATCAAAGAGGAGACCACACCCATAAATACTCCACCAAATAGAGCTATCAATTTTCCTATACCATAACTTGATTCAATATCTTTATCGTATGATGACGTCACTTTAGGCTCATTACAAAATGCACGTACTGTTCTCATATTACTAATAGACTCTTCAGCTGTACTGCTAGCAAGAGCTAACTTATCTTGATATTTCTTCTTAAATTCTTTTAAATATCGACCTATGTTAAAGAGGTGTGGTCAAATGTAGCCACACCTACATAATTACCATAATGTACAGCTCCTATAATGATGATTGGTATGACAGATAACAGGACAGCAGTGAGTTTAGCACTGATCCAAAACATGATACCTAATGATATTACTAGCTGTAATGTGTATCGCACCATAATAGATATGTTCTCTGTAACAGCACTTTGTATAACAGCAGTGTCTGAAGCTAACCTGTTAGTTAATTCTCCTGTTCTGACCAGAGAGAAGGAGAGAGAGAAAATATATAGTTGTACAACTACAAATTTACCTATTCTTGTCAAAGAAGCCCATTTCTTGTCTCATAATTGCAGAAAATAACTATATAATTACAGATAATTATAATGCTATAACGAGGGGGTGGAGTTACATTTTTTCTTAATCTAGCTACAAATCTCTCTCCAGCAACTGTAAAGAGATAGTTTCTAAATGTTCCAGCAACAGAAGCTACACCAAATAATCCAACTAAAATTAGTACTGTACGACTCATAGGCCCTAAATGGATGCATATATTAATAATGGATATATATGGATATATAAAATGATGAAGGTATGGATACATACAATAAATGGATGCATACTTACATAAGCTACAATGTGGTACATCACCAGTAACATTAACTACTCCATTAGAAATTTCTTGACTAGAGAGAGAGAGAGACAATAATATAAAATGTTGAGCCACTCACCATAATGTCTCATTTCTGTTAGCAAGATCAATTACTCTCCCAAAGAAATAAGGTGTGACAGCTTGAACACCATTAGATATAATTAACATAATTATACCAATAGATAGAATGGGGTATTCCTGTAATTGATTTAATTAAATAATTAATTAGAGGGATACACTCACTGGAATTGCTAGTTTAGCAATACGTTTTAGGTCGGCTTTCTTGTGTGGTTTGGTCTCAGTTTCATTCAGTATGAGTCTCAATTTATGAACATGAAGTAATCTCCACATGAAATAGAAACTACTCAATCCAAGAATGAACTCTAAGGCGGGGCTAACCACACCCACAACACATAACACTTTATATGTAACATGTAACTCATTTAAGACATCAGTTCCATGTACTAGTAACAAGGCTCCTTTAATTATCGCATAAATTAATGACAATATTGAAACCAATAGAAAAACAGTCTGACATACTTTGGCCAATCGTTGACTACCAAACTGTTTGGCTTCATACTTTGTTGACACTCCAACCAATGAGTAATGCTCCAGGTAATAAAGACAGATAATTAATACCACACCTCTAATAGCAGCAATACAAGCAAGGTCAAAGGTCGATTTATATAATGAAAAGTGCTCAACACCTTTTTCGAGATATGCTGTATTCCCTCCAGCCAGCCAGAGAAAAATTGATACTAAAGAGTCGATAGCAATAAATACAGTGGCTAATGTTGTGTATCTTATTAAAGGTAAATGAGACATTATTCTTCTCTCTTTGACTGTCAAACTGTCATCAGGAGGATGTCTTTGGATGCTAAGGAATGGCTTACTCTCCATCTTGTACAGCAGTATTAGTAAAGATCTGATTAGCTACAACACTGCAGTTTAGTCTCAGTCCCAAATGGAAGCCACGCCCCTTTGCAGTATGGACATGGAGTGGTATGAGAACCAATCAAGTCAGTAGGTGTGATAGTTTTAATCACGTGACAAATACGTTCAATACAATTTGTCTTTTTGTTTTCCAGAATGATTCTGCTTGTATTATAGAGGAGAGGACAAAAACTAGAAAGAAACAGACACTCTAGTAAGTTAGGATGTGCAAGTATATATACTGATATGATATAAGTCTCTTTTATTAGATAAAACTCCTTATCACGTGATCTTTTCAAAGGTTACCCCAGGATGGGTATTGGACGATCCAAGTTTCCCATTTCATATGAAGAAGCTTGTCATCGAGGTGGGTGTGGCTTATAATCAATAATTAATCATTTAATTTTAGCTGGTAATGACGTTGTTAAACGTCTGAAGGAGACATTTGAACGTTACTCATCGAACACAGGCCTACTACCTCAAGTTACATTTTTACATGACATATTTGGAGATGGCATGCCCCCAAAATTAGCTGAGGTAATTACATGTAATTTACATGTAATTATTGTATTGGATATATAGGAGCTTTACCATGCATTTCATGGTGGACAAAAAGGCATTAAATTTAATGATTTATTAAGAGGACTAGTTTTACTAGTACATGGAACGCAGGATGAGAAAGCAACATGTGAGTTATTAACATTTAACTCCACCCATTAATTTAAGTGCACTTTATGACTCCGCCCCCAGTTATTGCCCAAATGTTGACAGACGAAGGTGTTATAATGAAAGAGACGTTACAAAAGTTCATAGCATCAGTTGATGTTGATCCTACAACAGAAGATTTGGAGACTCTGTTCAACAAAGTAAGATTATTATTATTATTAGTTCGTTATCTCTGCTAATTAAAGGAGCTATGGTGTTCATCTGAGTCATTTGTCCAATGGATTAAAATTCATCCTAATGTTTCTACTTTTACAAAATGGCTACTTGAAGGAACAGTTGATCAACGAATGAGTTTTACAGCAGAACCTGACCCTCCTACATTTTATGAAACATTAGCCAAAAAATATGGTCCTGATCGTAAGTGAAACTATACCTGTTTCTTGTAAACCACACCCATTTAATTACTTTAGTTGTTGATCGAGATATCATGGATATTGAGAAGACATATTGGAGTTTAAAAGGAAGTAATGGAAAGTTTGATTTATCAGTTTTAAAGAATATAATATCACCTCCTTTTCCACAATCACTTTGTCAAAGTTAGTATAATAGAGAAATTAGACTTTTCAAACAAATTTTGTTATGTTTGTAGATCTCTTTGAATTCCTTGACATTAACAATGACAGACATATTGATTTATCGGAGATGGTAAGGGGCGTGTCTTTGTTTTGTCGAAGACCAATTGAAGACAGAATTCAAGGTCAGTATAAAGTTATATGTCAGTTATGTTGATATATATATTGTAGTAATTTTTAAGTTAATGGACAATGATGATGATGATCTCCTTAATAAAGAGGAAATGAGACAAGCTCTAGAGATATTGGTACAAGTGAGAAATGACAATATGATATGTGTTTCAATTGAGTGGGAGGAGCAAGAAGGGGAACTTTTTGATGTAGAGACAATATTGGGAGAATTTGATGAACAGCTGAAGGTATGCTAATAATAGCTGTTTGTTCATTTATAAACTGTGTCATGTGTTAGTTTATGTGTCCATTTGTAAACTATGTGTCCATGTGTTAGTTTATATATCCATTTGTAAACTATGTGTCCATGTGTTAGTTTATTTGTCCATTTATAAACTATGTGTCCATGTGTTAGTTTATATGTCCATTTATAAACTATGTGTCCATATGTTAGTTTATGTGTCCATTTTATTAGTAATCTGTCCTTTTGTAAAGTATGAGTCCATTATGTTACTTGTACATCCATATATTGTAAATTATGTGTCTATTTATTAGTGTTCGTCCATTTATCACCCTTATAGACTGGAGGTCTTACAGTTGATCAATTCTTACAATGGGGTCTTAATGAGGGGGAGGAGTCAAATGGACAAGCTCTAATTAATGGATTACTTAATGTTTTATTTGAAGTATGTCATGTACGTCTTGGACTTAAACCACGAAATACCACTGAAGAAGAAGCTATCATTAGGTAATTATGACATCATCTATATTAGTTGTTAATGAACTGGTTTATTATAGGGGGTATATAGTACGTTATAATAAATGTGGTCGTAAAAAAGGTCATAATGTTAACTTGATATCAGCACAGTGGTTTTAATACATGGAGACTGTATACTGATTTTGAGGTACTCACTGGATATTGGTATGTACTGTCTTTAATCTCTCTCTCTCTCTCTCTCTCTCTCTCTCTCTCTCTCTCTCTCTCTCTCTCTCTCTCTCTCTCTCTCTCTCTCTCTCTCTCTCTCTCTCTCCTCTCTCTCTCTCTCTCTCTCTCTCTCTCTCTCTCTCTCTCTCTCTCTCTCTCTCTCTCTCTCTCTCTCTCTCTCTCTCTCTCTCTCTCTCTCTCTCTCTCTCTCTCTCTCTCTCCAGATGGAAGAGTACCGTTTATCAAGAGTTAAATCTCATTATGAAACAATCAGATCACAGCCACCATATTCATCTCGACCTCGGCCTAAAGGCAAGTCTATTCAACCAGGTGAAGCTCCTATGGCAGACCCTTTACCAGGTACTATCTCTTGTTATATTAATCATCACATTTTCTTTCAGTGGTTATAGATGTTCCTGATGAAGGAGAACAAGGTGAAGAGGTGATCGAAGGATATGCCCATGTTATATCAGCTCCATCCTCAACGGGTATGCCACACCTCTTTTTCTTTTTGTTTGTTTGTCTTTCTAAAAGACAATCCTCACTCTCTCAGGTAATTCATGGCCATTTTCTCTGTGTTCAGCTAATAGTGTGACTTCACCTGTGACCACACCCACTAATTTAACAGATGAAGATGAAGATGATGGTCGGCCAGGACCTATTGATAATCACCCACTTTGTGTACAGGAATCTTTTCCAGGAAGTAAAAAAGTAATTATTTTTAATTGCAAAATATGTTATCGTTATTTTCTTCTTTATTAGCTAATTTCACTTACTAATGAAGGGGGGCATCTCCTTAAAAACCTCCGTGAGTATCAGGATTATTATGTAATACCTGAGGATGTTTGGAGGGCTCTTATAACTTGGTATGGTACATCAGGATGTACAACTGGTCCATCTCTACCTAGAATGGTTAGTACTGATTTTAGTACTGATTGCATATTTATTTATAATTATGTTTTAATTAAGGTTATTGATGATGAGGGGTCATTGGAACTTTACCCTATTATATTTCAAGTTTATAAACACTCCACTTTACCGCCTAGTAAACAATCCAAGTCCAGTAATTGGGCCTCGTTTCTCGAGATGTTTGGATTTTTAGGTTTCCGGACTGGAACTGATAATCCCACTCCGTCCATCATGGGTCCTGGTCTACCTGGTGACCCAACTCAACCCATATTACCACGACGTGTTCTCTATTATACTGCTAGTTTTGATAAAAGGACAACAATACAGGAGGTGAGATGGTGCGTTGCTTGCTTCCATTTTCCAAGTGTGTGTCCATTTAGGCTTGTGAATGTCTTCAAAAAGTACTCCATGCTAAACCTGAAGACTTACGTATTTATAACCTCAGTAATGAGGACCAACCTGAGCTCCTTGATGAGGATAGTGCCACATTTGAGGATCTGAGTTTTAGTGATGGACAGAAGATTTTAGTGGAAAGTAAATTTAACCCTTTATTAACTTACTATTATATCCTTTTTATAGCTCGTAATAAAGATAACTCGTGGCCTGAAGAATTAATAGCTGTTATTAAAGATGTCCAATCAAAAGAAAAAGACAGTGAAAAGGAGAGAGATAGAGTAAAATCTCAAGGTAGTTGATATCATGTGACAGATCACATGATCTCATCCTTTGTCATGTGACAGGAACTAGAGTTCCAGAAGGTGCAACAGGACTCAGTAACCTTGGTAACACTTGTTTTATGAACTCTGCTCTTCAGTGTATTAGTAATTCACCTCCAATGACAACATATTTTAGAGAAAAAGATTATATGTTGGAAATTAACAAGTAATTAGTAGGGTTTACCTCTTAATGTTATTTATATATCATTAGGCAGAATCCATTGGGTATGAAAGGTGTGATGGCTAAGAGATATGGAGAGTTAGTTCAAGATCTTTGGAGCGGCCATCATAAAAGTATCACTCCTTTGAAATTTAGAGTAAGTAAGAGATAATACCATCATGTTGATCTCTCTCTCTCTCTCTCTCTCTCTCTCTCTCTCTCTCTCTCTCTCTCTCTCTCTCTCTCTCTCTCTCTCTCTCTCTCTCTCTCTCTCTCTCTCTCTCTCTCTCTCTCTCTCTCTCTCTCTCTCTCTCTCTCTCTCTCTCTCTCTCTCACACACACACACACACACAGTTCACTATTGCTCAAAATGCTCCACAATTTAACAATTTTCAACAGCAAGATGCTCAAGAATTGCTCTCATTTCTTTTAGATTATTTACATGAAGATTTAAACAGGTATTATTAACACCACATAATAATCACGTGTGATATTTTAATAGAGTTAAAGTGAAGCCATATAGAGAACTAGCTGATAGTGATGATAGACCTATTGAAGAAGTTGCTGATGAGGTAATTATGATTATAATGACAGGGTAATACTCTTGTTTTTAGGCTTGGGAATATCACAAACAGAGAAACGACTCTATTATTGTTGATCTATTTCAAGGACAAGTATGCTATATAAATGAGGTTGATCCTTTAATTAATGTAATTTATTCAGTTGAAGTCTGTGGTGGAATGTAAGGAGTGTACTCATCGAAGTATCAAGTTTGATCCTTTTACATTTCTCTCTTTGCCCCTCCCACTGGAAAGTACAACTAATTTAGAGGTTGTAGGTATGTGAATGTTGCTAGGCAACCAGTCTCTTTGATCATACCTCTTTTAGTGGTTCGTCTTAATGGTTCTCAGCCAGTACGTTATAGTCTAAAATTAGAACTTGATGCTAAATATAGATTACTTCGGGAAGAGTTAGCACAGCTAAGTGGCATCTATCGTATGTTATTAGTGGATGTGTTTGGAGGAATAGTCAGGGTATGTTAATAAGGAGGTGTGGTTAGCATTAGGCTACTTAATGTTGGGGGTGTGGTTTAATTGTAATTATTAATAGTGTGGTTTATGTCTGTTTTTTTAATAGACTTTTCCACATGATTCTCAAAAGTTACGTACTATCTTAAGTGGTTCCTTATATGCTTATGAGGTACCTCCTCCGCCCCCTCCCATTGTTCGTGGTGATAGTCCAACTGAGATTATGAAAGTTGATAAAGAAGAATCTCTCTCTGACACTTTCAAAAATCTTCAAGAAGAACGACAAAAAGAGAAAGAAAATGAAACATTAAAAGAGAAAGCCAATGAAGAGAGTACTGAAGAGATTATACAAAATGGTTCTATTACAAATATTGATGATGTTCAAGAAGAGACTGAAACCAATACTGAGCCTGGACCTCAGACTCCAGATACTGATATTTTAAGTAATGAAAATCAGCAACAACAATCAGAGGAGAAGCAGTCGGAGGAGAATTCACCAGCTTCTACTGGCCACACCCCCTCACCTCAACCTTTACCGACATATTGCTCACCTGGTGTTCATGGATTTATATTTGGTGTTCACAGAAGAACAGTGAGTTGAGAATTAATTTAATAAAATAATTTATACTTTTTATTTAGTTACGAATGGAAAATTATTTCTTATCAACTCAAAAAAATCGTCCAGTCTTATTCAGTACTCCTATGGTTGTCCCTTGTCTCCCAGCCACCCCTCGTTGTGATGTCTACGAGTGTATTTGGAACCAGGTTGAACGTCTAATAATACCAGACCCTCCTAATACAGAAAGGTATATATAAATAATGTATTAATTTCTTATTATGTATATTTCTAGTGAAGAGACTACTCAGAGAAGTTATCCATTCAAACTAAGAATGGTTGGAAGAGATGGTTTGTTCTGTTGTCACTGCCCTTGGTACAGGTGAGTATTAATTAGAGTAATCATCCCCAGTGATAGTATGAGCATTAATTAGAAATATCAATCCCAATGTCAAGATAAGTGTTAATTAGAATATTATTTTAAGGTTTTGCCGTGGATGTCCTGTTGAATGCAGCGAGGAGCCCTTTGGGGATGACCCTCATTATTTGGCTATTGATTGGGACGATGCCTTTCTACATTTGAAATATCAAGCTGCCTTGGAAAGAGTATGACACACCCACACAAATTGATTGTATTATATTCTGTTCTGGTAGCCTAAAGATCATGAAAGTATGGAGGCTCTCAAGTCCCAAGATACTCGACCTATTGATCTCACGGATTGTTTTGCTGCTTTTAGTAAATCTGAAGAACTTGGAGAAGATGAATTATGGTGGGTGTGGTCTAAAAGCATTGTTATATTATTGTTTTTATCTTAGGTATTGTAAGAAATGTGAAACTCATTGTCCGGCAAAAAAGACTTTGGAAGTTTGGAAACTTCCTCCAGTTTTGGTAAACAATAACAAATTATATTATTATATTACATATATTATGTATTATATGTACATTAGTGCATGTATTATGTATTGCGTGTACATTATTACATATATTATGTGTATTATATATAGATTATTCACATCAAGAGGTTTCACTTTCATAATGGTCGTTGGATCAAGTCACAACGTACTGTTAATTTTCCCATGACAGATCTTGACCCTTTACAATATACTGTTCTAAAGGAACCATACGCTGGTCTAGAGGAACCTCCCATTGAAGAAGAGCAACCACCTGTTATTAAGGATGGCATGATATCAGTGACTCCACCCCTTTTAGGAGAGGGAGAAGAGGCAGATCCTCTTGAGTTACAGGAAGATATTGTTGAAGATGAGAAAGAGGAAGCCCCTTTATCTGAGGAAGTTAACAAAGAGGAAGTCCTTGTATCTAAGGAAGTTGACAAAGAGGAACTCCTTGTATCTGAGGAAGTTGACAAAGAGGAACTCCTTGTATCTGAGGAAGTTCACAAAGAGGAAATCCATGACGTGTCTGATGAAGTGGAAGATGCAAAGGTCACTTCTGTTGATGATGACTTACAATTCAAGCCTAATTTTTCTCGTACAACAAGCACTCATGTAGGAGCTAGACCAATCTATGATTTGTTTGCCATAACAGTTAGTTAATATTGATTATTCACAAATTAAAGCCCTCCCCTTATTATAGTGTCATTCTGGTGTATTAGGAGGTGGCCATTATACAGCATTTGCAAAGAATCCTAACTCAAACTGGTATTATTATAATGACAGTACTTGTAAAGTAAGGATCTTAAGTTATAACATGACTCTATTCAATGTATGTAGGAAACAACTGAAGATAGAGTATCATCTGAATCACCATATCTGTTATTTTATGAGGCGAGAGGATTATCTGATAATTATGATGATTATCGAGCAACTCAAGTACGTCGTGGAGGTGGTGGGCGGAGACAGGATGTGTCTCCTACTGATGAGGAGGAGGAGATTCGTGAGGTTAGAACTAATCAAGGTAAAAGTGGGCGTGGTAGTGGGTGTAGACAACAATGATATTTTCAATAGAAATAAAAAACAGTATTGACAATTTTAATGTTAATAATATGATAATCTTATTGTGTGTATATAAAATGATGCGTGTATCAATTTTTGTATGAACAAATTTTATTTTTAATAAAATTGAATGACAGGGAGTAACATGACTTGATAACAATTAATAACATTAATTACAGGAGAAAGAAGGTTAGATTAATCTTTCTGGACTCTGTGGACCGTTATCTGGACTATGTGGGTCATTATTATCGTCACTTCTTTTCCTGCGAGATTCAGACACACCTCCTTCCTTACGTAGTCGGCGGGCAGCTAATCTAGCCTTTTCTCTTTTCTTTTTCAAAGTATCATCACCAGATACACTTCCACTTGCACCACTTGACAAATCAGTCTCACTAGTTGATGCTGTGCTGTTACGATTACTTTTATTACCACCAGATCGTGTAGCATTACGTCTTTTCCAAGAATATCCACCATCTTGTTTTTGTGCTGTGTTACTATGGTCCTCATGTGAAGGTGATGGATCAGTATGTTCTGTTGCCTTAATAACCAATGTCCTGCGTCGAGGTTTAATTTCAGGTGTGGGTGTAGATGTTGTCTCTTTTTCTTCTGATGTAAAACCAACCTCTGTTTTGTTCTCTAATACTTTTACTGGATACGTCAGCTCAGATTTTTCTTTTGATTCTTTAACTGGACTTGTTAGCTCAGACATTTCCTTTTGTTCATGTTTATCTTCTGGTTCTTTAACTGGAAACATTAGCTCTGAGGTATCTTCTGGTTCTTTAACTGGAAACATTAGCTCGGAGGTATCTTCTGGTTCTTTAACTGGAATTACTGGAAACATCAGCTCGGAGGTATCTTCTGGTTCCTTGACTGGAAACATTAGCTTAGAGTTATCTTCTTGTTCCTTGACTGGAATTACTGGAAACGTCAGCTCAGAGGTATCTTCTGGTTCCTTGACTGGAAACATTAGCTTAGAGTTATCTTCTGGTTCCTTGACTGGAATTACTGGAAACGTCAGCTCGGAGGTATCTTCTGGCTCTTTGACTGGAAACATTAGCTCGGAGGTATCTTCTGGTTCCTTGACTGGAAACATTAGCTTAGAGTTATCTTCTGGTTCCTTGACTGGAATTACTGGAAACGTCAGCTCGGAGGTATCTTCTGGCTCTTTGACTGGAAACATTAGCTCGGAGGTATCTTCTGGTTCCTTGACTGGAAACATTAGCTTAGAGTTATCTTCTGGTTCCTTGACTGGAATTACTGGAAACGTCAGCTCGGAGGTATCTTCTGGCTCTTTGACTGGAAACATTAGCTCAGAGGTATCTTCTGGTTCCTTGACTGGAAACATTAGCTCGGAGGTATCTTCTGGTTCCTTGACTGGAAACGTCAGCTCAGAGGTATCTTCTGGTTCCTTGACTGGAAACATTAGCTCGGAGGTATCTTCTGGTTCCTTGACTGGAATTACTGGAAACATTAGCTCAGAGGTATCTTCTGGTTCCTTGACTGGAAAAGTCAGCTCGAAGGTATCTTCTGGTTCCTTGACTGGAAATGTCAACTCAGACATACTATAAGGTTCTTTCATGGAAAATATCAACTCAGAATTATCTTCTGGTTCATTAATTGTAATTGTTAGTTCAGAGGTAGTGTTTTGTGATTCTACTGTCAAGTCTTCAGGTTCTTGTTGATTTTGACCGCCTGGAAATTTTAATTCAGATGAGTCATTTGGAAGGAATGGATTTTGTCGAGAGAAATTAAGTTCAGATGTACCTTCAGGAAGTATGTCATCATCTTTGTTATTTTTACGTTTTGAACGACGAGTAGCATTCTTTCTTTTTAGCCTGTTTGGAACCTCCTCTTCCTTATTGTTCTGTTCTGAGACATCATCTCCATGGAGATCACTGTTGTCCTCCAAATGCATCGAGGGTTCAGAAACAAGGATAAGAGGAACATCAGAACTTTCATCAAGTGATTGACGTACTATTAACAAATCTCCTCCTACTTCAAGGGAAGAGTCACTGTCAGGATAAGGCGAGTGTGACATCTTTTCTTCACTGTCTGTACTTGTCTGCTTTTGGCGTAATTTTGCTCCAGGTTTATATTTTGCTAGTTCTCGTCTCTGGCTAGGACTCATGGCAAAAGATCGTCTGAGACCAAATTGAGGTGGTGATGGAGGAGGAGAGGGCGATGGGTCATTAGATGGTGCAGTGGTACTAGAAGGACGTAATGGTTTATCTAAAATCACACTACTGCGTTGTCTATGTGACGATGAAGCTCGCCTGTCTTGTGCTAAAATCATCTCTTCTACACAACCACTGCTTCTACGAAGTTCGTCAAGATTATCCCAGCCAGGAGATGAGGCTCGAGAAGGCGGACGTGAGCTATCATCACGATCTTGAAAAGTGATGCAATTAAAGGATTTTGAAGTACGATCTTTAGCAAGTTCTTCAGTGTCGTCTTCTTCTAACATACTCTCCTCAGTTTCTGTCATTCTAATCCTCTCACCTAATGCTATACTGGACATGTCTAAAGCTAGATAAATCAACTATAATAAAATGTGCTTGAGAATACAAAAAAGACTTACATGATTTATGATGTTTGTTTTCAGTGTTCTGCAGAGAGAGTATCATTAATATACTAACTATTATAATGACATACTTTGTTAATTAACTCTTCAAGTTCCTTTTTACTAAAAGTTTGACAAGGAAGTGCACTCATTAACCAAGCTCCAGTCTTACGCCATAACTAATCAATTATGAGAATATATCAAGTGGGTGTGGTCATAATATATACAGTTACCTCCTTTTCTTCAAAACAAATCGGACAAAGACAAATTAGTTCTCCAAATTCTCTCTCTTCATATTTACAACGCAAACAAACAATCTATTATGAGTGAGAGAGAGAGGAGTGACATATTCAAGAGAGTTGACCACACCTACTTTGCTACAGATATGACAGTATGATGCTCGTTCATTATTATGTGGTTGGTTAAAGTCGTATCCACACAAAATACAAGTACTAACTCCATCTCCTTCACAACTCTTCTTTAGTTCGTCATATTGTAAAATCAATGACCTAAAATGAGTAATCTCCTGTTATTATTAGTTAATAAATGAGTAAGTCCCTATCATTATTAGTTAATAAATGAGTAAGTTCCTATCATTATTAATTAATAAATCAACTTACGAATTTCTCATTTCATTCATTTTTTCTATTTGTGCTGAGCGGGCAACTACATCTTCAATAATATCAAGTTCTTCTACTGACAGACCACGTACTGGTGCTGTACCAATTATAGGAGCGTATTTGTTGACATTAGCCCGTCCAGCTATAGTGGAATAGCCCACTTTGATTCTATTAACGAATAACAAACAAGGAAAAATAACACACCTATGTTGTCAATAATGATGTCAAAATTATAGTATTTGTGATGACAGGCTTGGCTCAGGTTTTAGTAAGTATTTTTGGCTCAAGTATTAATGTGTAAGGAAGTCTGTCAATGAATTGGCTCATAGCAATTCCAAGCAATTCCAAGAATGGTAATGTCTATATACATTATGAGTATGTGTAAATTAATGGTGGGAGACTAATTATTTGTAGTATGTATAAAGCCCTAGTTGACTATGTTTGTCCATTGGAGTAATAATGGACAACTGATGGTGATGGATGAATAAAATATAAATGGATTAACAGATTCCAGTAGTAATTAACTGTTATTATATTAAAAAAATAAACAATAAACATCTTTGAATAAACAAACTATATACATACATATTATATTATTATTCATAAACAATTTATCTTGATATCTTTTTATACAAACATTTGATTACAAGATAGAATATAATCTCAAAACACTTGACAGTAATACTAATGTCCTACTAAACAGAGTGTTGTTGTATCACTGTTGTTATTGAAGTATTAGCACTGATAAATGTCTTACTACAGTAATTCTATGCAACTATATAATTCATTCGACTACATAAATACATCTTAACTTCATATCTCTCTAATTTGGTACATGATAATATATTATAATATTATATTATTAACATTTATACTATAACAAATTACTCTTTCTTTTAAGGTGTGATACTGGTAATAACTTACTTAGCTCTCAATGCAAGCTCTCTATCAGGCGGACACTTCCACCAAGGTAGAACATCTTTCCTTTTTAGTATAGGATTCAAAACAGCCATCGTTGAGCTGATCTATCTTGTTGTACGAGCAATTTAGCACAGTTTATATAAATTCTCTAAGGTGTGGTGTGGTGACGATGTATGAGCCACGCCTTCCTTCCCCATGTGCAGCTCCACCCTTTGACAAATTTTATCCTCTTTTAGCACCAGTCGTAAGCAAGATGAGTTTTAGACTAACAATAGATTATGAAACAGATGACTCTTCTACTGATCAGACAACATCCAGTAATTCAATGACATTAGAAGTAAGTATATCTTGATATGAATAATGAAGGGGTGTGACTGTTCTTTGCAGTGAAATGAATTTGTATTGTTTTCTTTGCAGGTATCTCGACTTCATAATATTGCTGAAGTATGTTCTAGTATTTACAGGACACTACAGTCACAGTTACGATACACAGAGGACATGTATGCACTATACTGGCCTGAGAGAAAGGTATCATTGTCTAATAGAATTTAATTTAGGATTAGTTTATGTAGCCAGTACTTCCATTTGAGACTAGTTTAAGACCATAAATAGTATAGAGGTGTTAAAACTGCACATTAATGGCTCCCTGTTATAGTATAGGTCTTGTATGATGTGTTACTGCAAACCACAAACTTACCATTTATATTATATATTGTATTATTTGAATGTTGTGATTACTATCCGATTACATCTTGTGAACACTCTCTTGTGATAGATGTGGTTAGTGAATAAACCTGTTGGTCGAGTTTTATCTGGTGTAATGTCAGCAAGACTAGAATACAGACTTAAAAGAAGAGCCTTTAAAATTCGGTAATAACTAATGCTATTATTCATTGGAAAATATAGTCATTTCATTATATAATAATACATAGTGAACACTCCTCCCTCATATCACAATCTATGAATATGTCCTGTTATGTTGTTTATTCATGAGTTGAGACTAGATGGACATTAATTAGTAGTAATTATAATCATGTCATTATATCTATAGCATCCCTATAACATTTATTGATGACGATTCCTTTCATACATTAGGTTTCTAGATGCTTCTTCTAAAAGATTATTTATTGATGAGACCTTACCAGTGAGTGAATCCCTCTAATTATTTAGTTAATATAATTGTTATGACAGTTAATGTAATTATTATGATAGGTCAGAGAAATAGTTAATAGAATATGTACACAACTCAAACTAGAACATCCAGTAAGTATTAAGCGATACTACATATAAAGTCAATGATATTATTGCTAGGAGGAAATGTCATTGGTTGTTGCTGTAGATTACACAGTTACTAAACAGTGAGTATTATCTATAAACTAAGTTGTACAAATTTACTCTATTATAGCCACCCAGCAGCAAGTCAACCAGATAGTAGTAACAAACGTAAGTAGTATCTTATTTGTATATTGGTTATTAGAACAATGGGATACTGGGGCATTGATATACTGGGGCATTGGTATACTGGTATACTGGTACAATTATCCAAATCTTTTCTTTATTTTGTAGTACAAACTCTTATTGTAAAGAAAGATACTGTTCCAGGTGATTTATCATTGGGTTTGTCCCCAAAAGCAAGACGAAAACAAGTATTACTACTGCATCTATTGTACATTATATATAATGTTATTTTTAGTTGGGTCGTCCTGGTAGTGCTGGTGGAGGAGGTCGTCCAGGAAGTAGTGAAAGACCTGAAAGTGCTGGAAAATTTAGAAGAAAAAGTTCATCTCAACTAGTCAATAAAAAGAAGTGAGTTATTCTATTATTGGTTATCATATTACAATATTTTATTATAAGACAAATATCTCGTAAACATCAAATGAGAATTGATACTCCATGGTTAGACCCGTGTAAAACTTTAACTGAACAAGAAGTTAGCGATGATGATGACCTGCTATTAATGTACAGATTTTATTACAATATGGATCTCCAAAGGTATAGATAATTAATTACAACATTACATTATAAAGACTCCATTACTGTAGAGACTCTATTCAGATTGAAATGCTATACAAACAATCAAGGTATTATTTTAATGTATCGTATAACATCAACAGATGATATGTAAATAGAGCAACATTCTTAGCTGGAGAAATGCTTTGTTCACCTGAACATGTGCCAAAGTTTACTGCTCTACTTTGTCAAATTACTAGAGGAGACTTTGTATCTAGGGAGTGAGTGTTATTAGTATTACTAAATGTTTTGATATCGTTGTAGAGAGACTCAGGACTTTTTGCAAAAATTAAAGAGGCTTTTAGTACCACCTAAGTACAAGACAAAGGTATGATATTGCATGAAGTGATGTGACTTGATGTCTTCGCTTTAGACTCTTGTGAAAGATGTTATAAATAATTATGTCAATTTGAAAGGATTATCTGGTGAGTATGTTAACTGTTGATCCATCTATTAACATTATCAATCCATTTATCTACTATATCAATCCATTTATCTACTATATCTATCTGTTTATCTACACTATCAATCCATTTATCTAATTATATCAATCCATTTATCTACACTATCAATCCATTTAACTACTATATCAATCCATTTATCTACTATATCTATCTGTTTATCTACACTATCAATCCATTTATCTAATTATATCAATCCATTTATCTACACTATCAATCCATTTATCTAATTATATCAATCCATTTATCTACACTATCAATCCATTTAACTACTATATCAATCCATTTATCTACTATATTGATTTTTTTAGTTCAAGATGCAAAGTGTTGGTTTATTAAACTCTGGTCATCTATACATTTATTTGGGACAGAGTTTTTCTCCTGTACTAATGTTGACACCAAAGAGAATGGTCTTGTGGGAATATCAAAACAGAAAGTATAACATTTCATGAAACAACATCTTACTATAGTTTTGTAATAGATAATGTTTATTTATCACAATTCCAAAAAGAAAAGTCAACTCTGGGACTACAGCTCATTAGAACATTGGACTGCTGTATGTTATATGTACATTAACTATATGTCCATATATTTGTATTCACAGGACCTCGATCGAGATGTGGTCACTCTATTTTTTAGTCGAGATAACCCAGTAGAAAAACTTCAACTTCACTTAATGGATTATTCCAGTGTTCTTGTAGATTGTTTAGAAGGTAAGTGTTAATATTTTAGTATTGTTGTTATGAAAGATATGATGTTAGGACACAGACAACTAACAAGTTCTATGTCTGTTCATCAACAGGAGTATCAGTTTGATGAAGTAAATTAATATATTGTCAGATATGATAATATTCTTACAGGCTACAGAGGTAGAGTTTAAGAAATATCTTAATGATAGTAAAACTAGCACTGGTGTCAAGACACATAAGCGAAGTGGCTCTTTAACTTATAATGAGATTTATTGGGCAGAACAGATGACTAATCCACTGGTATTTATTATACTAGTATATATTATGTATATGTGTGTGTGTAGGTCTCACCTGAAGAAGAACAGTCATTGAAAACAGATTCCTGGGAAAATCCAGTATTTGAGAATTTGGATCAGTTGATGGAAGAAAGGTATTATATCATAGACTGTATAAATTATACATTTATAATGTACATAGATTTAGTTTTCTTGATTTCAATGATACTGAAGAGACAAGTACAGTATTAGAAGAGAAATCTCCCAGAGAAAAAAAGAAGCATCCAGACAGTCCGTTGTTGAGTCATCTTCAACAACATAGTCCATCTCCAGGTGTCCACCATCCATCGCACCCTAGTCCACTCCTTACGACTAACCACACCCACTCATCATATACAGTCCCTTCTATTGAAGTGGAGAGAGAAGACAGCAATACAAGTAGTGATAATGATGCTGAAAGTAATCATGAAAATATGTTTAACAAAAGCATTACTTTAGAAGGCAAAACAACGACCATCAGTCCATCCATTAAACATGATGTATCAACATTATAGTGATAAGATATGTATATTGTTTGTTTAATATCTTTACAAATACATTTATCCATAAAAGTGCAGATGAAATTTGATTACACGAAACAACTTAGCATACGAAATAGGCGTGGCATTCCAACGCCCACGCACACTTAAGACATTAAACTCGACCGCAATGCAATAATAGTCACTTTTGTTCCTTGGCAGTTCTATCAATATTAACAACAACAACAACACGAGACGTTTACAGACCAGTAAGAAGATCTAGCTCCTATATCCTGATCAGATTACTCCACAGCTCACCGGCTATACGTACAAAGGTCAGTACTTATAGAAATATACTGTTCTCGTTAGAAAGTTGATATATTAGATTTAAAATATAATAATTTTTGTGTTAAGATAAGGTGTTAGAGTATCTTCTCCACTGTTCATTGAGACTAATATTTATTACTAATAATATCTTATTGTCTTGTGAGCTATAGTTAGAGACACACACATACATGTTAGTAGGAGTTACCAGGCTCTTCCACTGGTATTCATATAATTTCTATAGTAGTTATGATAGTAGCATTTGTAAGTTGTATTATTATAATACAACGAACTATGATAAGAATCTCTGTTACGTTATATACACTTGAGGAGAATGGAATGTTTGGAGTATCAAGAGGAAAGGACTCATAGTAATATATAGTAATAATATAACATTTTAAAAATATTGTTTTTTAAATTTTAATTTGTATTATAGTGCTGTTGTGTTATCAGAGTTGTTATGTTTAGTATAATAAAGAATGTGCTATATTAACTTGTTAAACTAGCCCCTTATGTCTGATAGAACACGTTTATTGTCCCTTTGTACAAAATATGTCTATACATAGTAATAGGAGTGTTGTGTTATGTAACATTATAGACAACACTGTTGTGCCTAATATAACACCCTTATCTAAAAATATCATTGTCTGGGCATATTAATTAATAGTATTTAAAAGGATTCAATTCAAAGGATTAATAATCTGACTAATTGTGTCTTACTTGGAGGGTAAGTATTAATTATAAAGTCTTGACCCTCAATTTGTTTTGTCTGATTGTGTAATAAAGATGTCTTTGTTGCCAAGTTAATTTTTTGGTTATCATTTAATAAGATGTTAGATATTGAAACTATTTTATAAGTACATAATAAATTAACAGCATTTCTAGTGTTATTAACAGTGACACTTCTCTCACCATATTTGGTCATAACATTATTTATCACACTACATAGAACCCTGCCCTTAAATGGCTGATCTGCCTCGCGATATTGGCTTTGATGACGAACCAGTTGTTTTAATAAGTTATGTTCAATTAGATGACACTGAGGAGACCCCTAATCAAAGTAAGTTAATTAGAACATGACAAATACATACCATTTGTAGCAAACATGTGTAGTTGTCTGTCCTTTTATAATCTACTAAGGAATAGTGTTTGATAATTGTCAGTGTATTGACATTATTGGCATAGTTTTATGAGCTGGTTCATACAATGTAAACACATTATGCTCAATAAGGGTTCTATTTTGTCACAATATATTGTAATATGATAGTACATCCTTGTTATATAATACACTATTCGTTTTTTAGATGTTTCTTCAACCCAACATAAATTAGCTAGCCCTACTCAGAAAACAAGGAACAGATCAGACTCATCAATATCATCAGGTGTGTGTTTGTGTGTTATGACAAAACTATAATCTGTGGAATGTCTTGCTATCCACTAATTGTGGTATGCAAAGTTTCTCTGTACAACATTCTTGACATATTTTACTGTCAACATGTTTGTGATTGACTTCTGTTTGTATTTAGGAGGAGGAGGAGGGAAGAAGAAGAGAAGTCGTAGTAAATCGTCCTTATCTTCAGTATCAGGTAATTGTGGGGAATTACCTGTTAATTAGTGATTGATTACTTGTCTTTACAATAGATATATCATCTTATGAACTCAGTACAGGCGATGTTGATATAAGTAAATCCCTAAATGCTGAGGTAATAATTGACAGAGTAATTCTATAAATAGTTTCATTATAAATGTATTGTCTCTCCCACTACTAATCTAATATACTTATTAACTAATGATTTATGATACTGGACTAACCCTTGTTTATTGCTTATAATGGAAGTAGAGTTGTTTTAATAATATCTACTCCCATTGTAGACTTGTTTTATTCTAATTAATAATGTAATAGGTTTATTATAAGCTTCAATGATAAATAACAAACTTGTTATACTTTTAAAAGTGAAATGTTGTCATTGATACGGTTTTGTCTGTTCCTCCCCCAGACTCCAACGACATCTGATATTACTAAAGAGAGCAGTAACAATCCTCAAAACAAAACTTCCCTTGTTAGCCTTGAAGAAGAAGACGACACTGAACTAACTGTGATTAACAAAACGATATCTCATCGATATCACTCCACTAGTAAAAGTCCTGAGAGAGAGTCATCTATAGTTGTTGAGAAAACTAGTAAAAGTAAGAAAGCAGTTAAAAAAAGTGACAGTGTTGAATCAACTGCTATTGAGAAAAGACTGTTTGATTTGGAGCAAAAATTAGCTGCTAGAGAGAGTGAAATTGCTAATTTGCGAAAGCAATTAAAGGAGTCACACCAAACCCAGTTGTCTTCATCTTCAACATGTATTCTTGGTGAGTCATCAGTTGAGACTGCTCCTGATGATAGATCAATTGAGTCATCAGCAGTTCATCACAGAACTGTCCTATACAAATTAATGGAAGAACAAAAGAATAATTCAAAATTGAGGTCTAGTAATACAGAATTGAAACTGAAAGTGGCAACGCTAGAAGGCGAGGTTGATAAACTACATCAACAAAATCTATTTCAACTACAACAATTAGAGCAAGCTACTAGTATAGCTATTGCTGCTAAAACAGCACAAGTTGCTGCAAGCAGTGCTGCTGTTAAATCAAAAAAGAAATCGTTTTTTGGTCTACGTCGCTCCGGTCGTAAAAGTAGTGGAGGAGGGGTTAAAAATGGTAATGGTAGCTCTGCTGAACAAAGCCCTCAATTAATTCGACCTGTTCTTTCTTCGTCTTTTGAGGGTTCTCTGTCAGAACATGATCTTAGTGGCCTCTTAACAAGAAGAAATGAATCTCATTCAGGAACTAGCTCACCAAGACAACAAAGTACTGATAACGTTGATATTCAACTCCTTCAAACAAGTCTCAGATTATCACTAGAAGAGAAAGTAGAGTTTGAGAGACAATTAGAGTCACTTCGAGATGAGTTAAAACAACAGGAAGATCGCATTGAACATCTACTTAGAAACACGATTGATAAGCAGAAAATGTTAGAATTGACTGCCGAGGTCGAGACCTTACAACAGTCTGTACAATTACTGACAAGAGAGAAAGAGTTAATGAAGAGTGAAAATGAGGGATTGACGTATGAATTGGAGAGTCTCAGAGCTGAGAGTGAAATTTTGATATCATCGCTGAAAGGGAAAGAGGTGAAAGCTGTTTTAAAGGAAAAACAAGAAATGGACTTTTTACGATCTGAAAACAAAGCATTAATGAGTGAAGTTCGAACTCTGATTACCAACAGCGATAATTTAGAGACCTCATTGAGTCAGTTAAGACGTGAAATGGTTGCTCGCGATGTACGAGAACACGAATTGAAATTAAAAGTTAAGAAATTAGATCAAGAAAATGTCAAATTGAAAACTGATTTGTCTGTAGCTAGTCAAGAATTAAATAAACGCAAATCTTTAGAGAGAAGTCCACTTATCACTCCTTCACAAAAACCTCCAGCCGCAACCACTTCTAGGAAATCTTCTACCGGTCAACAACATAAATCGAGAGATACATCTCCTTACACTTCATCTCCAGAGAGACAATTGCTGTCTTCATCATCTTCCTATACTGAACAGCAATCTCCAAGTACAGGTCAAGTTACAACTAAAACTAGCCATCAAAAGAAACCAAGTTGGCCTCCTCCAGTTGTTATATCGGAAAGCAAACCGACAGTAGAGTCACTTCATGAACGGACTCAAAGTGAAGATCTCTCAACAAATACTGCTCCTCTCCCAATTTCACGAACTTCAAGTGGAGGAACTAAGGCAATGGCTGTACAAGTCACATTACCAAAGAAAGAGACAGCTTTAAAAGTCACTGGAAAATCATCATCTGTTCCATTTCTCTCTAAACCTAGTAACAGTACTTCTTTAAAAGAAAACAGTACTTCTTTAAAAGAAGACCTAGTTGAGAAAGGTTCTGATAAAACGTCTGATAAAGGTTCTGATAAAGGGACTCGAAAGTCATCTACCACAGAATCAAGCCTGGGAACATTTCGTCCCAGTCTCTCTCCATTGAGCCCCAAACCAGCTGGAGTGAACTCTTTAGTCAAAATGTTTGAATCAGGAGGGTCAATGTCAGCATCAAACAATAACAACACAATGACAGAATCACCTGTGTTGTCAGAAGAACTAAGTGAATCTAAAGAAGAAAATGTCAAGTTCTCTATAGCTCCTTATGAATTGAAAACAGAGGAAGTAACTGATATACCAAAATCTAGAGAGACATCATCTCCAAGCAGATCAAGTACAAGATCATCCTTTGCTGGTACAACACCTCAAACATCAAGTTCTTTGAAAGAAGAGTCTGACAAAGATAATGTAGTAATGTCACATGACCAGAAGAGTGACGAGAAAGTACAAGATACTAGTAAAAAGATAGAAGAGCAACAAGAGAAAAAGAGAATCAATGAAGATTTTAAGAGTCAACAGAAAGAAAGTGAAAAGAAAGATCACGAAAAGAAGAAACAAAAAGAAGAAGAAAAGAAGGAAAAAGATGACTTGTCCGATCGATGTCAAACATGGCCGCCCAAACATGATATAATTCCACCAGTTACAAATACATTACCATCTGCTACAGCAAAACATGGCGATGAGAAACGTTCGTCTCCAACACAACGTAGTCCATTAGCCATTAATAAACCCAAACCACCTCCATCTGTCACTATAAAATCACAAAAACCTCTTGTTCATCAGCAATCCACTCCAGTGATACAACTTGAAGTTAATAAATCACCGACAAGTGTTGCTAACCTCCGCTCCTCATGGGAGAAGAAATCAATACCTAACAATAAGTCTCCTCTTGTCAAAACATTTAGTAATCCTTCATCGCCAAATAACAAACCTGAGCAAGTACAAACCCAAACTATTTCTCCTTCACAGCAACAACATTTACGACCTCTTATTAAAACAGGAAGTGGACCATCTATGACGACCACACCCCCTCATCAACAGAGTGTTTTATCATCACCAAGTGATGCCAAGAAAGTTATTCGTTCTCATCCGCCATTAACAAAAATGGAAAGTACCCCTGTAACAACCACACCCCCTCATCAACAGAATGGTGTTGTTCAGTTAAGACCCAAACGCTTATCTACTGCTGATGTTAAGAAAGCTTCATCATTAGAGAACATGATTGATGAGGCAGCTCCTGCTAATTATAAAACTACAACAAATGGCCACACCTCTTCTCCAAAATTATATGGTCGACCAGCGTCTCTCTATGTTAGCGGAACAGATACCTCTAATGATAAGAAATTGAGTTCATTAATTACCATACTTCAAGAGAAAGAAACATCGTCACGGCAACGGTCATCACCTACACCACCTGCTGGGACCACACCCACTAAATCTCCGATATTTAGACAAACATCAAATAAGTGAGTTAGTTAGTGTAATGTTCCCATTTTATAATTCTTTGTTTTATAGACCAGAACAACGTCAATTGTCTAGACCTCATTCTTTTCATTCTGGCAGTCCCAAACTTCAGAGAGCAGCCTCATTAGCTTCACCTCTCGATCGCCGATCAAAGAAATCAATGTTAATACGCTGGTGTCAAATGATGACTCAAGATTATGATGTAAGTAATAGTACATCTATCTATCTATCTATCTATGTATATATGTATGTCCATTTATTGACTGTATGTGTCCATTCGTTTGTCTATGCATCCATTTACAAGTATTCTATTTTTTAGAATGTAGATATTAGAAACTTTGGGGATAGTTTTTCAGATGGTCTCGCATTTTGTGCTATATTACATCATTTTATGCCTGATAAAATACCTTATAACACTTTAACTCATTCAAACCAACGGAGAAATTTTGAAGTTGCATTCACTGTTGCAGAGAGTATTGGAATACCTCAATTATTGGTAAGTTAATTATGCATCCATTACTATTACTTCATTTATTTTATTTGTCCATTTTTTGTTTAGGATATTGAAGATATGGTTGCACTTAGCGTACCAGACTGGATGTCTGTGATGACATACGTATCATATATATATAATCATTTTGCCAAAAAGATCTAGTGTGTATTAATTATGTATGTGGGTGTGTTAATTATATTCATCATTATTGTGTTTTTAATTCATTTGTGTGTTCATTAGATTTTAATGATATTCATGATAAGAGGGGTCGTGGTATGGATACTGATGCAACACAATATGCAAAGAATAGCAACTTAAAATGTCAGCTTGTATCTGTGCTAAACGTACTGTACCTCCTTCAGAAAGCTGGAACTATCCAGAATGGAAGGAAGGAGCTGATAATCTTGCTATGTTCCAGAAACATGGCTATTTTGTAGCACGTGGATTGATAAGCAACCAAGAGGTTGAAGCTACTAAAGAAGCTGTGTCAGATATTGTACAGGAATGGTTTGCAAAGGCAAGGTCCAGTGGAGAAGATGGAAAAGATTGGGAGGAGATTGCTAATAGGTTCAGCCACACCCCTTTTTTCATGTTTTAATAAACTCCACAGATTACCAGAGCTCCAAGGCAAAGAGCTTCAAGATGATGAGCTGTCAATAAGACGATTATTTCGCATGTGTGTGCACAATGAATACTTTGCACGGTTTTGTTGCCATCCAAAAATAGTTTCTATGGTAACAGAGCTATTGGGACCAGATATCAAGTTACTGCAGTCAATGTCATTACTAAAACCTCCAGGTAAGAGATATCTGATGAACATTATCTTATCACTGATCAGGTTCTGGAGAGAAGAAATGGCATCAGGATAATGCATATTTTCGGCTAACACCTTCACGAATACTGGTAAGGTCTAGAGAACTAGTTACCATATATGGACATATCAATAGGGTTGTTGGATAGCTCTTGATCCTACAGACTGTGCCAATGGATGGTATGTTATTGAAACATTAATTTTAAAAGCTAACACTAATAATTACCATACTTAACAAGGACCTATATAGCTAACTTCATAAAAAAATTCAAGTGATTCATTACCTATTATCATTTTGGGCCATTTTTCAAATTGGACCATGGAATTTTTTAATACTCTTTATTCTACTAGTACAAGTAGATGTAAATTAGTGAATGCTTATGTTTTTTGTACCAGTGATTTTGTGACATGGGCCAGCTCTCAATTCTTTAACCCTTTGTTAACTTAATTTGTTGTTTTCAGTATGCACATGTTACCCTCGTCACATGGTACAGGAGTATTCCCTCATGACGCCCCCGAAGGACATCACATTGATTATGGCATGGTTACTCTTCCTAATCCTAATGATGTAAGGCTATACCATCTAACCACACCCCTTAATATACATATTCATAAGGTTGTCCCTGTTATATTGCAACCTGGAGATGCATTAGTATTTCATGGAGAGACTGCCCACTACACACCTCCTAATATCTCAAATTCTCGGTAATAATATTCATAGTTTATAATGTCATTATGTGTCATATATAGACGCCGATCCATTCAATTCCATTATGCTAGTAGTTATTGTAAACCAATAAAATGTCCATTGAAAGATGGAGAGAGTTCTACTGATCCTACACTACCTCATGATCCTGACAA
Source organism: Xestospongia muta (assembly GCA_963693285.1). Taxonomy (NCBI): domain Eukaryota; kingdom Metazoa; phylum Porifera; class Demospongiae; order Haplosclerida; family Petrosiidae; genus Xestospongia; species Xestospongia muta. Next base: position 8,680,877 of record OY848921.1, read on the forward strand.
ACCATATTACTTTGATTGTGATCCTAATTGTGAGGAACCTACATACTGGTATTATAGGAAGGCTGAGTTGTTAGTTACTGGACAAGACTTTGGAGGAGAATATATATAAAAATATTTGTTTGTATTTGTTTGTAATGTTGTATTGTTTATAATGTTGTGTTTTTGTTCTTTTTATTGCTGAAATTTTTGCTAAAAGATTTTTAATATCATCATGAAAAACGCAATTAAAAAGAATTATTATTGAGTATGTTATATATAAATGATATATATATATATATGTATTGTGTTATAATATATTTTCTTTAGGATAATAGTCATATTAATGTGTAGTAAATATTTCTACACTAACTGAACAACACAATATTGTTTGAAGAAGTGAACACAGCCAGTTAGCAATGATGGGTTGATAGAGTTTTTAAGCGAGATTCAATACAACTAACATCTAATGGAGTATATAAATATAACATTATAAATTATTCCTAAGATACACTTACATTTTTTGAGCATACTTTGATCACTATCACTTTTAGCATCAGATAATAATAGTCGTAACAATATCAATGAAATACGATATCGTCGAATACACTAAGAAATTATTCTAAAATTAAAAATAGCTTTGATGACATCATAATTACCTCATGTTTCCGAGGTGTTGACTCTTCTAACACAGCTTGTTTGCACTATACAAAAATCACATGATTGTCACATGACATATTGTCACTTACCAAGTCAACTGCTTGTAAAAAAATCAATCTTTCAGCTGTCACCTTTGTTTGTGGCTACAAGGTCACATGATCATCACACGATAAATCATGTGACATGTACTTACTAGTGCCTGTCTCTGTTGCTTGTTTAAACATTTGAAATATAACTCTCTGGCCAATTGAGCTTTCTCTAAACAGATTTCTTGAAGTTTCTTTGCTTCATCAAAAGCTAAACGGAAATTATCATAGGATAATATAGTGGGTGTGGCTAACCAGTTGAATGCTTGGCCTGTGGTTCCATTGAAGAAACAGCTAATGATATTTCGTATTGTTTACAGCCATCTTCAATAACATTAGCAGCTTTTACACAAAGTACTAACTGTTCTGAAAATCTGTGTGCATGGTCTAACATTCCACTCGAATCACCCTATAGATCACATGACAATCACATGATAGTCATGTGATAGTACATACCATTGATGAAGAGAGAAGTAACATTGGTCCTTGACGACTTTTCGCCAAATTAAGTAGTTCCTGTGCAATTGATGTTGATTCTCTCAGTCCATGTAAGTACCTGTCATTATCTGTCTGTTTTGAAACATTATAATTATTACCTTAATTATAAAGAGTTACCTCGTCCATTTGAAAAGAGAACATTTCTTCTCCAGTGTCTTGTAGTGGTCCTGGACTCTCATCACCTTGTTCTTCGCCTCCTCTGACACAAAAGAGTTGACTGTTATTTTTTATCAGTGACATATCAGGTTGTGGAGTTTTTACGTCAAATGTATCACTTCTTTGTAATTGATGTTCAACTCCTATTAATAAACTGTGACTAATGAGGTCTGTTGAGTCCTCTAATTGAGGGGCAAGTTCACGTTTACTCTCAAGTAAAACTGATAATTTGGTATAACTGTCTTGACGAGATCCTGGTAAGCTCCGCCTACTACTCCCAGGAGATCCCTGTAATCTTATAATTGGACTAGAACTTGATGAAGAGGGTGTGGCTTGAAAAGAGGGTGTGGTTTGATATGAGATAGGAGATAATTTTGCCGCATTGCCTGTTGGACTGCTACTGATAGATGCTCCACCCAATTTAATTAATGAAGAAAAAGGAGGTGTGTCTTGTCTTTTAAAATGAGTAATTTGTGTTGAGTGCGATGAGGTAGAGATTAATTTAGGTGGGTGTGGTTGAGAAAGCGGGGGTTCAAATTGATGTGTGAGTGATCCAAAAGAAGAGAGACCATGTGAGGAAGGACTCTCTTGAGATAAATTCAACCCATGAAATGAGGGAGGGTCTAAAAATATCATATGACCTCATAATGATGTCATAGTTATTATCTACCTGTTTTATTAAGACTGCTAATTAAAACAAAACCCTATAAAATATCTCATTTATGATCATGTGATGGTCATGTGATATCATACCTCATCTGTGTCATTAGTAGTGGGTGGACTAGCAGCACAATAATGAGGAAGAGATGAGTCTATGGATAGGGATAGATAGATAATAAATGGACAGATAGTTATAGTAAATGGACAAATAGTGCAGGTAATGGACAGACACTTACTACTTCCAATATTATGAAGAGTGGGCGGACCAGATGAAGGAGAGAAATATTTTTGACTGTTAAGTGATGTTTGTTCCCGCCCACTCTGCTGTTACAAAGGAGTTAAAAATACATATATAAATATTGTCTGTAATACCGGTGATGATCTTGGTGAGTGCATTGTGAAACTAGACTGTGTACTGGGTTGTTGTCTTTGAATAGGAACAGGACAAGATTTAGCATGTAATGATGGACTATCTTCAAGAACTAGATTTAAAATATTATATAATAATACATCTTTTTTATTATTATTATACCTTTTGTTTGAATGGAATTTTGTCTTTGAAGGAATTGATGTGAGAGAAACTCCTCTAGTATTGAACTGATATCATTGTATCATTTACTATAATCTGATTACCTTGGGTAAGACGATCGTGAGGTTTCTTTCTCAGTAAACGTAATAATAAGTCTTTTAATAAGTCAGATGTCCCCTCTGGTATTCTAAGTATGTCCTGTAATATAATTTATAATGATTGTATCTACACTTACTTTGGTACAAGGGTTTCTCTTTCATAGCGTCTTTTCAAAGCATGAGGGGAAGCAGCCTATAGAAAAGGTAAATAATTATACAATGTGATAACAGCAAGGGTACAAAGGTTAAATTAAGTATGTGTCTTATCCTCACCCAAAATGGTGCTTTCCCATCAAGACATTGAAATAAAATAGTCCCAGTGCTCCAAAGATCAACTTTACTATCGTATGGACGTCCAAGTAATATCTCAGGAGCCTATAATTAAAAGCGATTTAATTAATAGTTATTATTAATAGGGGTACATACCATATAAAGAGGAGAGCCACATAAAGTAACTGCCATATCAGTTCCTGAAAGATATCTTGCAAACCCAAAATCAGCTGAGAAAATAATAACAATATTATCGTAATGTTATTTAGAATATACCTAATTTAATCATTGCATCTTTAATTTGCAGGGATCCACCCTTATTTGAAGGATATGATAACAGCAAATTTTGTGGTTTAATGTCACGATGTATTATGTTTCTTTGATGAACTGTGCAAAGTGCCTTAGCTAGAGAAAGAGAGAGTGAGATGGATTTGTCCTTGATGTTCAATATATATTACCAATATGCATGGCAAGATGTCTGATAGAGTCCTCTGATAATGCCATCTTGTCTATAGAGAAATCAGTCAAACCAGAATGACCAGTATAAACCACACCCACCTTGTAAGTATTGTGCTAAATCACCTCCATTACAAAACTATATAATATTAGAAATAATATACAGGAAATATTGTCATACTTACTTCCATTATAAGGTATATTTCATTTCGTGTTTCCTATTCACATGAAAGTCACATGATTTATAAAAGTGGTCACATGATACTCACATGATAGTTGTATAGCTGGACAATATTGGGATGCTTCAAATCCTATGACATGAATATCGTTATAGTAACAATATTCAAAGCCACACCTATTTTACCTTTAATATAGAGATTTCTTTTTGACTAATACTTGACAATTTTCCAGGAATATTTTTGAGAAGAATCTGCTTCACAGCAACTGGCCTTCCAGACTAGAAATTAGACGATATGACATTAGTAACTATGGCAACATAGTGGTCCTCATCAGCTGATGACAACCACTATCAATGCAGATATATGATAAACTTTACTAACAAATTATCATGAGTAAACATACTTCTACACTATTTCTATAGTAACATACTGGTTTGTGTTGGCCTTTAAATACTAAGGCAAATGCTCCGTGTCCTATCAAGTCAGCTAATCCATACTCGTATTCTCCAATAGATTGCATCATACATCCAGATAAGAAAGAAGGAAACACTCAGGAGGTGACTAAGTAGACTAGAAGATCGAATTAGATATAGTAATAGTCTTACCAAATGCGAATCTGTTGTCTAGTGCAGGAGAACCTGCTAGTATATCTTGAAATAATATGTCTCTAGATGATTCTCATTGAGTCATGAACTATGAGAAGGCAGCAATGTCAAGTTTTTAAATATTACTTTTTGTACGTAGTATAAGATGTAAACAACTATAATTACGGTAAGGTTAAAAACAAGTTGACAGAACGAGTTATTATAACACTATTGCATAATAACTCATAAGTTTGTATATAGGGAAAGGAATTGCTTTGATCGTAGTTAATAGCGATGCCTGGAGATAACAGAAAAGTCGTTGGAGACAGTGGACAATGCGATATGACGCACAAGGAGAAAATTCTTTTAGAAGATCCATCTGAGTACAGGCCAGAACTAAAAGATATGATTTTGGGCAAAGAACAAGATGACTTCAGAGGATTTTATGATGTGAGTATGTCATATGTAGTACATGACAGTGACTATGTTTTAATTTATTAATTCTTTATTTAATTACAGGAGAGTAGCAAACGTTACCTAATTGTCCGTGAGACATACTTAAAAATGCATACAAAACAAACGGTTGATTTTGTCTGTCAAAAAGTAAGATTATTGACTAAATTATAATAAGTGATATCAACTTGTTTCATAGATTGATAAATGGGGCAAATTAAATAATTGTAAAATGACAATAATGGAAGCTGTTGATAAAATGGATGAATTAATAGACGAGTCTGATCCTGATGTAAGTCATGACTCACTGATATAAATCATTACACTATTATTGTATAGGTTGACCTTCCTAACTCAGTTCATGCGTATCAAACAGCTGAAAGAATACGGGAAGCACACCCTGATAAAGACTGGTTCCATTTGGTTGGGCTAGTTCATGATTTAGGAAAAATGGTTGCATTATTTGGTGAGCCTCAATGGGCTACTGTAGGTGATACATTTCCTGTGGGGTGTCGATTCTCTGACAAATGTGTTTTCTCTGATTTGTTTGCTGATAATCCAGACAGTCGTCATCCAGTATACAGGTATGTTGTCATCACATGACATAACAATATTAACAGATATGATGTCACACTTCCTATTGCAATATAAGTCAAGTCATAATAGTGACATCAAAGGATACTGTATTTTCTATAGTACACTGTATGGAATGTACGAGCCAAATTGTGGTCTAGAACATGTGACAATGTCGTTTGGTCATGATGAGTATATGTATCGTATTCTTGTTGGTAACGGGACAACGTTACCTGAACCTGCTCTGTATATGGTTCGATATCATAGTTTTTATCCCTGGCATACTGGAGGTGACTACAATTATCTCTGTAATGATAAAGACTTACAAATGTTGGAATGGATCAGAGAGTTTAAGTAAGCAAACTAGTAATTTATTATTGTATTTAGTATTTTTACAGTAAATATGACCTTTATTCTAAAGCTGATGATATTCCAGATCCAGAAACGATCAAACCATACTATCAAAGTCTTATTGACAAGTACATACCAGGTGTTCTCAACTGGTAAATTACACAAAAATTTTAACTGCAGTGTCAAATGTGTGTATTTATACATTATTTGTTATTGTAAATAGTTGTTATTTATTGCTTTTGGAAGAATCTGTTGTTCGAGTTCTCATTAAACGTTCCATAATCTCTAACGTTTTCATTCCCAGTAAACCTTTATCTCCTCCACTTCCTGCGGCTGAAATGGGAGCATCCTCTTTCTCTCCCTCTTGTTTTGACGATACTTTTACTTTAAATAATTCCAACAAGACATGTTGTTCATTTCGTCGCAGCCCCTAACTCATTAATATTTAATCGAACAGGAGTAATCCTCTTACCTTCATTTCTAGTATTTTTTGAAAATTACTTGGATCAATATCCCCCTGCATAATTGATAAATAATGAGATACAAAATCTTGAGCTTGTTCATGTGGTGACATCACAATCTATTGAAGAGATTGCCTTATTTTCAGAGACAAGCCTCACTTAGTAGTTGTTACCTTAACAATTAGTTCTGCTTTCTCCATACCGGTGGCAACCAGTTTGGTAAACCTGTTAAACAAGAATGACCAGTTCTATTAGCATTACTAACTTACGAAGCTGGTGCTTTCCTAGTGACAGTAGCACCAAGTGATGGTAGTTCTAATAATGTACTTTTCAATGAATGAGTGTCCAATAATAACTGTGTGTGTTAGAAGTTAATGTGTTGTTGTTGTTTACATTAATTGTTGTTGTTTACCTGTTCAGCAGCTATTGTATTTATTGGTTTACATTTGTATAAATGTGTTATAAAGGCAGGAATAAAGACACTGAAAATTAAATAAAATTCTTAATTCCTTTTTAGGCCATGATGACTTACTTAGCAAATTTATGGCAGAAATTAATGAAATATTTTCTTACAGCTGCCAAGTTTTCTCTTATCAAAGGAATTGTTGAGCGAAGATGTCCAATAACTTGTGACACATACTGACTTTGATCACCAACAGCTTCAATTGTACCCCAGGGTAACTAGATGGGGGGATACGTGAATACTCCTTACAAATTAGTTATTAATAATACTTTAGTCATTGCATTAAAAGAAGCAACACAAGCTGTTTCACTGTCTTGGATGAGGAGTTGTATACATGTTGATGTCAAACTAATGAAGGGACTCAAACCTAAACTGATAGAATGGGAACGAACCTTCTGAACAAATCCATTTCCTGATTAAAATCAACTTTATCAACTAAAGACTCATCAATTTTCTCTTTCAGTTTAGACTCCAACTAAAACAATAATGGCAACAAGTGGGTGTGGCTTAACAGGTGGGTGTGGTCTACCTGTTGTGTAGTTTCCAAGCAATAGTCTGCAGTACACAATATAGTACATGTCATTGTGATCTCATCACGAGATAGTCGGACATCTTGAGGAGTATCTCGCTTTAAACCAGTTAGTGTCCGCCTTGGTCCACTGTTTAACCTAAATGGTTGCCATGGTAACCAATCATGTATCTGTGATTGTTCTTACTTTGGTAGATTAGCATTTAATATTTTCTCTGTGTATTCTTTAAGATATTTTTGAAAGACAGTGGTTAGTTCTAGTAATGGTGGACCAGTTGATAATGAAGTACATTGAACAAGACATCTCTTATAAAAAATAAAGAGATCAGCAGCACTGGGAAATGCAACAGTGGTCATTTCTCCCTCGGCTGCTCCCTTTGAAGGAAGATAGGACTTCACATCTGATATAAAATTTTCCATTAACTCTGATAGGTTTCTATAGTCACATGATGATCACATGATTGTTATGCCACACCCACTAACTTGTCTTGTGATTCAATGTACACATTAAGATGAGGTTCAAAACATCGTGATATCATACCAAGGAATGGGGATGAGTCTTGCTTGGAATGGGAACCAGGCTATTACAACATATATATAATTTAAAAACAATACATTATATTACATTTTTGTGATCATCTTCAGTTGGTTCAGCTTGCAATACTTTCTTCGGTATCAACTACAATAGTACAAGTAAAAGGGTGTGGTTAGTGGGTGTGGCTTACAGCTTCCATGTATGGACTGCCGGCAAATCTTTGAGCTAAAAACTTTTCAAATGTTGTTGTTTTCTGAATAGCAAATAACAATAATTTGACTTCAAGATCAGCAGCTTTGTTTTTCATAACAATTGAAAGTCCTTTCCTATAAACAAAGGAGATGTGCTCCTGTAATTACATGAGATAATGATGTACTTTGTCTTCTGACAAAATTCAATACATATTCTTTCTGGCATAGACCATTCAGGTGGAAATATGGCAGAACATTCTTCCTCATAATTTAACAGAGTACGTTTTAACCAACTATATCGCCTATCCACCTGTAGAATGGAATTAATGAGATTATATCTAATTATAAGAATATTTAAATATTACTTTATCAAGCCAGGACGGGTCAAGACTCTCATGAAATAACATATCATAATCACTAAGTTGCATTTTAACAAACCATTTTATTAGCTCTTCCCTAAAACATAAGATTATGACAAAAGAGAGAGTGAGAGAGATATACTCACTTTTGTGCTTCTCCTAACACATCCAATACAAGACAGGCATCGTGAAGCTCCGCCTTAGCTCCTCCCTAAAATTATATATTAAATTATCTATTATACCCATCACTTACAGCAGTGCCTCGAATTGAAAATGCTTTTTCAAAATCAACTTTAATTTGAGCAGCAAGATCACGTTTCATTGAGGAAAGTCTAATTATAATGACAATTAATAATCTGTAGAAACCACACCCACCTTTCAATGAGGTATTTAATTTGAGGGATGGCTTGATACTTATTAAATTCTTCTACCACATCTCCTGCTCCATGTAATTGACTGGCTACATGAGCATATTGTCGAAGACGCATATTACGACTAATTAATCACATAATTAAAGGGTCACTGTATAATACTTGCATACTCTATTTCTTCCAGGTTTGTAATAAGTAGGCGGAGTCGCTCTAACGTTCTGACGGAATCCATCAAGTGTTTCTTTGCAATATCAAGCTGTTTAATATCACCAGTAATTTTTTGAACCTGTATAATTGATATGAAAGGAGTGCTCCTAGTAATTTATTTATAATTACCATTAATTCAGAGTGTTCAGCTTTTTCTTTAATATTTCGTATTCGACCAAACAATTCTTCAATTGCTTTCTGAGCCTCCTCAAGAGCCTAATAATTATATAATTATCTCAATAATTAAAGGGACTCAATTACCTGTCGTCCCTCATGGCCTGCCTCAGCTTGTTCCCGTACAATTGTCCTAATATTTTCGTCAAGCACTTTCATCTTCACTCTCAAACGACTCACAGTATCATCAACACCAGCTAATGACTGTATTATAATTATAATTACAGGGGCATTTGAATTTAAAAGGCACCTGCTCTGTTGGAAATAATGTATTAATGTAGTCTATAGCATCAAAATCATTGCTATCAAGTGGATCATTACTTGGGAAGACCTGTCGACATTAATGAATAATATGTACTTTATATTAAATAGCTTACTTCTTGAATTGCTTCCTCTACTTCAGTGGAATATAAAACAGCTTGAAGTTCCTCAGCAGTCCAATCACCAGCCATCTTGTCTGGTACGCCTCCTCCTTCCCACTCTGGTTGCTGAGAAGAGGAAGCCATACTCTTTTTTCTTTAGCCACCCACGCATAATTATAGTATACGGAGTTAATAATTTCTCCCCTTTCGTTTCTGTACAAAATTTAGAATGTTTCCGTATACCTCCGTGTCATTTTGTTGAAGGAGTGGCTGCGATATTGCAGTAATGAATAAAGAAATAATACAGCACTAGAAATAGGCTAGTCTGCTGCTATTGATTGAGGTGTGATGATAATCTTCATTATTAGTCTGGGAATAGGGCTGTCGTTAAGCCTACCTCTTGGTGATGTATCTTCTAATACATACAGTTACAAACATGCTGCAGTAGCTACTGATGCTGCTCCATGTTCTGTTGTAGGAACTGATATTTTAAAGAAAGGTGGGTCAGCCATTGATTCTGCTGTAGCCAGCTTATTTTGTATTGGAGTATATAACTTGCAATCTACTGGTATCGGAGGAGGAGGGTTTCTAATGTTTTACAATGCTACAAGTCAGGAGTCATTTTGTATTGATTTCCGTGAGAAAGCTCCAAGTGTCATTTCTGATGAAACAATGGAAAGGTATCTTCATGATCCTAATTCAACCATAAAAGGTATGCAATCAATAGTAATGATAGTAATATTACATTCTATAATAGGTGGATTAGCTATTGGTGTACCAGGACAGCTTAAAGGAATGTATGAGGCTCATCAACGATTCGGACAACTTCCTTGGTCTAATGTTGTTGAGCCAGCTATTGAGTTAGCTATTAATGGTTTTATAATCACACCAGCTATTGCCGATGCTATTGAATCTGTCCAAAATGATTTAATGACTGGAAATTATCCTGGTTTACTGTATGTTACCATAGTAACTTACTTGATTAACATGATTGTCATTTTATAGGGAATTATTGAACCCCAACGGCCGACCGCTAAAAGAAGGAGATATTTTGAAACAGCCTGAATTAGCCAAGACTCTCCAAGCTATAGCTAGTGGAGTGGATTATTTTTATAACAGTAGTTTCACTGAAGAAATGGTAGCAGAATTAAATAACCATTACAATAGTATCTTAACAGTTGATGACTTCAGAGATTACACTGCAGTTATAAGACCTGTACTAACCAGCTCTTATAATGGATTAGTCCTACATAATTTCCCGCCACCAGCCAGTGGTGCAGTATTAGCATTGATATTGAATATATTAGATGGTAAATCAAGTACATACATGTGTTATAATGTTCATCTAATGATAGGATATAACTTTACTGAAGAGGACTTTAGTTCTTTAGGCTATCATCGTATTGTAGAAGCATTCAAGTTTAGTTATGCTCAACGTATGGAATTAGGTGACCCAGATTATAATGAAACTATTAGTGAAGTTAGTCCACTAATATACTTGTGTTATTAATACTCTATATTCAAGGTGATCAAGTTTATGATGGAACCTACTACAGCAGATATGATGCGTTCTAAAATCAGTGATAGCACAACTCATGATCCTCAATATTACATGTTTGAATTAGAATACAATCCACCATCTTATGGTACTACACATCTTTGTGTACTAGATGAAGAGGGTAACGGTGCTGCTATCACAAGTACTATCAATACATAGTAAGTAGGATATTATAGAATGTTATATAATGCTGCCTTAGTTTTGGTAGTTTAGTGCGATCAAGTACTAGTGGTATTATCTTTAACAATGAAATGGATGATTTTGGTGTCCCAGGAAGAAATAACACATATGACTATCCTCCTTCTCCTGCTAATTATTTAAGAGCTGGTCGTCGACCCCTGTCATCATCTGTACCAACTATTGTCACTAAAAATGGAGAGATTGTTATGATAGCAGGAGCATCAGGTGGATCCAGGATACCCACCTCAACCTCACAGGTGAACACCCACTCATTTAATTACTCCACCCCCTCATTTAATATAGGTTTTATTGGATGTTCTCAGTTTTGGAATGACATTAAGTAATGCAGTGGACATTCCTCGATTACATCATCAATTATTACCAAATTACGTCAAAGTAGAGAGTGACTTCCCTCAATTATATATTAATGGATTAGAACAACGTCATCATATCGTTAAGAAAACTGGTTCCCTAGCAACTGTTCAAGCAATTTATAAAGAAAATGGTTTAATTTATGCTGCCTCTGACAGAAGAAAAGGTGGCAAACCTAGTGGCTATTAAACTATAAAGTGATTTGAAGTTTTATTATATTTATTTTAATTTGATGTTTCGTTTATACAATTATATATAGAAACTCACAATCCTAGTTAAGATATAAACAATATATTAATTATTATTATATTAACTTACTTGGCATGACATAACTAAATTGGTCATACCTGCTATTGATTTCAATGAGAATGATGGAGGCATTAGACAAGATTGACTGAGGGAGAAAGTATCCTTATGAATATTCATAACACCATACCTATGTTGTGAAGATGCATTTTCTAACTGCTCCTTAACAAAGTCCAGTGTAATACCATCTTGCTAAAAGAAAGAGAGAGAGAGAGGTTATTATTAGCAAATATAGTAACTTACTGCAGTATCTATTGATAAACCACAAGTACAGTAAATGATATTAGAGTCCTGATAGAGAATATTTCTATTTAAAATAAACTATTATATTACATGAAGAAGTGGTCATACTTCAGACACAGAGGACATATGATGTCATCAGTGGTAAGGCAATCAATTGCAGCTGTTATGACTTTCTCTGTAAATAATTCCTCCTCTTCATACTGAGCTATTATATCTTGTTCTATGATGACAGATATTAGACTGAGACTCATGCTAATGGACTGAAACTTATACTAGAGATTCACATACCTTCTTTAATAAGTTCTTGTGTTATGTCATCCATTACAGCTAATATTACATCAATATCATTAGGGTCCTCCTCATTATCAGAAAACAATCTTTTACTGGCAAGGTCATCTAACAAGGGGGAGTTGTTTTTACGTTTTTGTCCTCTTAGAGTTAGCGGAGGTAGTGGTACCTCTGATCTATGTCGTAATGACATCATTAAAATGATAACATCATAATGATGTCACCTTAAATTATCCCATTCTTCTTGCATGACGTCATAGACTGTATCTACAATATCATCAGATGAGTCCGCCCCTTTATAACGATGCTGATCAATTACATTATGACGATTAGCCTTTAATCTCTCAACACATCTCTACAAATACAATACATGGATCTGATCACTACATTATAATGGTATCATCACTTGACGATATTTATCTCTCCATCCAAATAGATCTCCTGTTTTATATAAACCCTTTCTGTACTGTTGTCTGTCTTGAGGTGTCTGTGACCGACGAGATGGAGTATGACCGGTAGCCATCTTACTTTTAATGAGAGGTGTGGTCTAGTTGTTAGACCACACCCACTAATAATAAATGGCTTACCAAAATGCTATTCAATTTTGGAAGGAGTTCGATATTCCTTCCTTACAGGTATTTAGTATATATTATCATAATGGAATTTAAGGTATCTTATAATAGAAACAACTTGACGAAGAAGCTGCCAATGTTGCTAGGAGACAAGATGACTCTGATGCCTCAGTCAAGAAACTTGTCGAATTAAGTCGTGATTTTAAAAGGAACTCTACTGAGGTAATAATAGACTTATTGAGTTATCTAGTGACACGCCCCTTTTATTAGGAAGTCCGTAAAACTGTGTCTCCATTATTGAGATCATTTCAATCAGAGATTGATTCTCTCACCAAACGAGCCAATGCATCAGAAACAACTTTCTTAAATGCTTACAAAAAATTTATAGAAATACCAGGTACTTAATTAATGGATAATTAACCACACCCCCTTTGACCTCGCCTACCCAGATCCTATTCCACTCTTGGAACAAGCTTTATCCCAGCAACACCGATTAAATACAATGCAAGATTTGGAAGTAGAAAATGTTAAATTGAGAGAAACACTTGATGAGTATACAAAGGAATTTGCTCAGGTCAAAAATCAAGGTATTAAAAATGCTTATGTTGTCATGTGATTATCATGTGATCAGAGGCAACTATAACCAAGCTACGAAATCAAATACGAGAACTGGAGAACAAAGTTGATGAAAGAGCATCAGTGAGTTAATTAATTAATAATTATAGGGTTATTTAATAACTTCCCTCTTAGGTAAAAGCTAATGAATATGAAAGTCAACTTAATGAAGCATTTAAAGAGAAAGAAAAGTATACAAAATTAATGAATGAATTTACACATTCTTTGTTTATTCAGAGAAATGGATGAACGTGTTGCTATAGCAACAACAAAAATGGAAGAGGCAGTATCAAAAACAGGTGTATTACAGTCAGGTATATTAATTAATTAGAGGGGTGTGGCTATTTTATTATCTACAATATAGCTTTGGATTCTACTCAATTGGAGTTATTTGAACTGAAAAACAGACTAGATGATGACAGTTCAGCCAGGTGAGTAACCCCTAGTAATTAATTTAATTATAAATTATTACTATTAATATAGAGCAGCTGAATTAGATATTTTAGTAACTGACTTAGATCGTGCAAATCAACGTGCATTAACAGCAGAGAGAGAACTTGATAAACTCAAGAGATCACAACCAACAACACTAACTGACCCTCATCTAAAGGTATATCATATTATTACAACATATATTATTATATGTGTATAGTCATCGGTAGATACAACTGAATTAGAACTTGAACTTCAAGCTAAAGATAAAGAATTGAGCTGTGTATTAGATGATGTAGAAAGATTACAAAAAAGTTTAAATGTTCTCAAAGAGAATTCAAGTAAACAGATCATGTTATTGGAGTCTCAATTGAGAGAGAAAGAGAGCAAGTTAAGTGACTTTGAGAAAAAACTAGAACAACAAAAAGATTATGAAGAGATCAAAAAAGAAATAAAGTGAGTTTATTAATAGTAACATTTTAATTATTAATACATTTTATTTAGTATATTGAGGAGCGTAGAGTTCTCATCAAGTACTCATGAGGCCATTCCCACAGTAAGTTCTGAGTGATCATATGACTGTCACATGATCTATATATAGAGTTTAACAAAACCTTTGGAAGTTCTTTTGTTGGAGAAAAACAGAGGTTTATTTCTGGAAGTTAATACTTTGTTAATAATTGTAATATTTTTACTAGGACTAGTTAATGAAAACACATCATTAAAGACAGAATTGTCTGAACTTAGAGGTTAGAGAGAGAGAGAGAGAGAGAGAGAGAGAGAGAGAGAGAGAGAGAGAGAGAGAGAGAGAGAGAGAGAGAGAGAGAGAGAGAGAGAGAGAGAGAGAGAGAGAGAGAGAGAGAGAGAGAGAGAGAGAGAGAGAGAGAGAGAGAGAGAGAGAGAGAGAGAGAGAGAGAGAGAGAGAGAGAGAGAGAGAGAGAGAGAGAGAGAGAGAGAGAGAGAGTGTGTCCTCTATTCTATGTAGGTCACTTTGTCACAATACAGACCCAGTACAAAGAGTCATTGCAGACATTACAGGATCAAACATCACTAATAACACAATTAGAATCTGATCTAACACGTATTCAACCATATTTACCTCCAAGAACAGAAGGAGAGGTTATTAATAATATCTTAATTATTAATTATAATTGTTAAATATAGGGTCAAGCCAGTCCCTCTGATATAATTGCTGAAGCTGTCCGTGATATACATCCTGAGAGGAAATCGTCAGGTATAAGTGTCTATGGTCTCATTGTGTTAATATAGTGTCATTATAGAGGTGGGCGGAAGTAACGAGTCATTATTATCAATTATCACAAGTCAAAGAGAACGTTTCAAACAACGAAATATTGAGCTAGAGACGGTTAGTTCTACTTATATATCCATTTATTTACTATGTATCCATTTATTTACTATGTATCTATGTATTTACTATGTATCTATTTATTTATTATGTATCCATTTATTTACTATACTTCCATTTATTTACTATGTATCCATTTATTTATTACGTATCCATTTATTTATTATGTATCCATTTATTTACTATGCATCTTTTTATTTATTATGTATCCATTTATTTACTATACTTCCATTTATTTACTATGTATCTATTTCCACAAAGGAGTGTCAACAACAGAAGCAAACTGTCTCTGTATTACAACGAGAGGTAGACACATTACGAGGAGATAATGTTAAAATGTATGAGAAAATAAGATTCCTTCAATCTTATCCATCACAGGTAAGTTTATAACTATTAATAAGTAATTAATAACTATTAATAGCATAAAGGAAGTGATGATACAACAACAAGTCGTTATTCCAATCAATATGAGGCGGGGCTTGATCCATTTGCAGCCTTTAGTGCTAAAGTGAGATTAATTAGCATATTATTATTAAATTAATGTATTAATTAATTAGGAAAGACAAAGAAAATATATGCAATTAAGTGGACCTGATAAAGCCACCTTAATAATGGTCAGATTAATGTAATTATATATAAATTACTTGTTTATTACAGGGACGATTTATTCTCTCTAACAAAGTAGTAAGGATGGGAGCATTCTTCTATACAATTATACTACATCTTATTGTCATGTTGGTAAGTCATGTGACCACACCCTCATTATTTAATTATAGGGTGTTTCCCTTGTAGTTATTGGCCACATTAATCAATACTACAGATATGCAAACAATAGACTTACATAGCGAGTGTGCCAAAAAGTAAGTAGTATTATTAGCACATGTATTATATAGGAGTGTTAATCAAATTACATTTATTTTCTAATAGGTTTAATGAACATATGTCAATGTTTCATTCACCAAATGTAGAAAAAGTAATGGAAACATTTCATGGAGGGGGTGGAGTAAGATAACCCTTTAATTAAAACATATTAAACTAATAAGTGTAATTTAAATTTTAATCTGAGTTTAATTTAGGAGGTGCAGTTGCTGGTACAGCATTATATTCACGTTTAGTTTTCTTATAAACAGACTTGGCTTGGACTTGTATAGGAGTATCTGGTTTATCAGTAAACACACCTGTTAGGTAACCTCCATAGACACATCCAGTATCTAGACCAGTAGCATATGGATAACTTTGGAAATAACGACGAGCGTCATGTCCAAAATAAATATGATCTGGCCCTTCCCAAGCTTGAGCCCATGGCTGACTATCTGGTTGGGCTTTTTTATACCCTGAAAAACTTAGACTTTTAACATCAAATACAACGTCTCTCATATGAAGTAGATTTTCTTGCTTCTGATGTGCAATCTCTACTCCTGGGACAGCACCTGCATGGACTAATAAAACTTGACGAGAGGGAAATTGAAGTGTAAATGGTAAATTAAATAACCAATCTATTTCCTCTTTTGATAACTCATTCAACCATTGAAATGAAGGGGCCAGACTTTCCTCCTCTTCTTTATAACGTTGCCATTCTCTTAATGAGACTTCATCGTGGTTACCACGGACACAGTACCCACCTAATTCCCGAACTAACTGTACAACTTGTGCACTGTTAGGTCCTTTGTTTATAATATCGCCTACAAACGCTACACATACATTGGGATCACGTGCATTACACATGTCCAGTAACTGAATTAATTCATCATAACATCCATGAACATCCCCCACAATCAAAAGGCGACGGTCTTGTATCTCCTCTTCCGGAACAACTCTGTGTTCTACTAACGGAACTGGTAAACCATAGGGCGTTCTGTCAACAAGAAATGGATGACGTGAGCCTGGAAAGAACCGTTTTAGAGTGTTCCTAAAAAAATGAACACAGCAACCAATAAAAGCACTCATCTTGATATGAAAACCACGCCCATCAACGAATTTAATTAAAGATCATTAAATAGGGTTTTACTCAAACACGTTCTTATTTATTGTAGCCGTAAAGCCTAGAGACTAAACTATTACATAAAGTGTAAGAAGAAAGTGTCATTGGCAGGAAATCTACGAGAAGAACACTTTATTATCGCTACCATAATGTTAGGAGCTTCTCGTAGAAGTCGTGAACCCAGTCCTTCGGTGGCACAGCAAGATTGGAGATTATTCTGTCAGCAAGAAGGCAAAAAAGCCGCCGAGTTGTTTCTGGATCATCTCACAACGTACAGAGAAGCTCACACCGATGTAGTAGAAGCGTTATGTATTCGAGAATTCGCTATTTCTCTGACAGAAGCGCTAAGTTCCTATGGAATTAGCTGTATCGCTGAGCCAACACCACCAGTCACGTCTGGTAAGCCTCCTCCTGCTAAAGGCAAACATTGGTGGAAAATTTTCAAGAGAGGAAAGAGTGTTCGTCGTAAAACAGCACACAGCGATGGTTTTTTAGATGAAACAGGTGTAATTCTTGATAGAGTCGTTTCACAAATGAATCTTCAAGAAGATGAGATAAATGGAGACGAACCTTCATGGGAACGTTGTCGACTGATCCTTATTAACCGACATGGCAATTATCAATTGGAAATTTACTCTCCTCCTAAAGTATGTTATGTTTCTCTCCATATAATTGCATACTGTTGATGTTGATATAACAATTAGATATAGGAACTATTATGAGAGAGCATTACTAAGACAATTTATTGTTTTTATTAAATGGTTTGTGGTAATGGGATGTTTTAAGTAACTTTGTATTAGCAGGTGGTTTTAAAGGAAACTATTAATTGTTATTTGATATAATTTAAGTATTATATATTATAATTTTAGTGGAGTAGTTAGTTCAACGGGAAGGATGTGTGGTTTGTAGTTACCATATATGGAGATGAGCTGTAGTAATGATAAGATAGAGGGGCAGTTTTAATATTGTACTTACGAGGAACTTCCCTTTGTTATTGTTTATGACAAATTCCTTGTTTATCAATATTTGATATTGTTGAATTGATTAGTAATTATTGTTGGCTTCATTACTTATATAAACATAATTGGCAGTTATAATGGACACACAATGTACTACAATGGACAGATGGTTTATAATAGATGCATGATGTACTATAATGGACAAATGGTTTATAACAGATGCATGATGTACTATAATGGACAGATAGTTTACACCGGATGCATGATGTACTATAATGGACAGATGGTTTGTACCGGATGCATGATGTACTACAATGGACAGATGGTTTAAATGACATAATGGACAGATGGTGACACTATGATTTGGCAACAAATCTTTGAAGTGGTCTAGTGTTGTATATATACTAAAACCCTATAAATTAATATATAATTAACATCATAACGAGATCATACTATTGTTATGTGTGTGGGGGCTTTACACAATAGTATATATATGTATATGGGTGTGTGTGTGTGTGTGTTGTGTAGTAACAGTATCTTTAAACCTTCTAGTACTCTAATTCAGTGAGCTCATGTTACATCATGATATACATGTTAATAAATGTGATGGCTGTAAACAGCGTATGGTCCTCACTATATAGACTTTTCATTGAATCACTTAATTTACAATTTGTGAACAAATAACACATTGTCGTTAGAATATAATGACTCACTTGATAGTATTGTTCATAGATTGTTTAGTATACCACTATTATATTCAAGTTATTGAACTGAACAATATGTTAATATAATGAATATTTAACACATACTGTATTGTGTATAGTGTAATAGAATATATTGTGTTTGTGTACATCTGTTAATGAATGTCATGTTAACAAGTTACTGAGTCGATGAGGACATGGATAGAAGTCCTTGGACATGTGTGAGAATGGTTGTAGACAACTTCCTCTGTGAGGTTTTGGGATGCTAGTTGTTGTTATGGTAACTAATGTTCTTCTATCAACTAATTAGGATTGGAAACCTCAATGATAATTATGTGTTGATAATGAATTTTTCTGTTTATTTAGAGTGCTGTGCCGAAAATGTCATTGTTTTGTTTCTTAATTGAAGAAGTGAGATCAACGTCATATCTAGAAGTACCGGATTCTGAGTCATGTTTTGTTATTAAGGTATTATGAATAGATGATATTGTCATTAATTTATATGTTGATATAGTCTCATAGTCATGGTGAGTATGTCTTTGATGCTGGTTGTGTTGCTGATAAAGATATATGGATGAGCACTATTATGCAGTATACAACTAATGGACATCTGCCAATGTTTGTTGACTTAATTAATGATAACAAAATCAATTTATTTATTTTCTAGTTCAGCATCACTTGGTGCACTGTCTGAAAGCCAAGGTTCACGTTCAAATAGTCGAGGAGTATCACGATTTCCAAGGTCTCGTTCTCAAACACCCGTTGCTTGTGCTGTCTCTCCTCTTGTTGAAAACCATCGTCCTGCAGACACATCTGATCAATATACTTCACATTCTCAACCAGTTAATGAGGAACCAATCCACGTTGATATCTTGTCACTCAATCCTAACCACGCCCCTTCACGTGATAGACGTTTTGTACAAAGCATGTGTATAGATACTTCTCCTCGTTTAATGATACCAGTATCAACATCTTCATCTCCCTCGTCTAATCCTAATTCACCTCCTTCATCCAATGATGAACAAGATGGCCCCTATCAAAATCAGCTTACCTCTCCTTGTAAGAAATCTCCGCCTACTGATTTACCCATCAGAAATGAGTCTCATTCGTTGTCATCATCAGCTTTACATCCTGTATCATTAGCTGCCATGGACACAATGACCACACCCTCTACAAGACCACCAGTTAACCGGCAAAGAAAATCAAGTGCACCACCTAGTGTTGTTCACGAGTTACAAAATGAAGCTTCATCAACTCCGCCCCCTCGTTATAACAGCTCAGAAGCTTTAGATCGTGTTGGTTATGAGGACAGATTGAGTTTTATTACTGTTCCATTAAGTGTGGGAGAAAGGGGTCACTCTCGACAACGCAGTTATGACAGTAATTACAGCCACAGTACTGATATTGGGGCCCCAACTTCACCTCTAGCTAGAAACTGTTATAGGATAGATATTGGAAGCAATGAGAGAATTAGTAATGGCACGAGTGGGCGGTCCAGTGCTTTCTCAAGTGCTGGTAATTTACATGATGTTACCAGAGATCAGATAAATTCTCCTGTTACCATGACAACCACACCTGATCCTATTTTACAAGCTGACACATCTAGCCAGTCTTCTAATCCATTGTATATAGAGACATCTGGTCCTGCTGATATTCAGTTACCACGACATACTGACCATCCTTATCAATCTTGGGCTAATACTTCTATTGATGTTGAGAACCTTCGTAATCTCTCTCAATATCCGTGGTTTCATGGAATGATTTCTCGTGCTAATGCTACATCTTTAGTATTGCTTCATGGTAGTATGGGGAGTGGTCAATATCTTGTGAGACAGTCAGAGTCAAGAGAAGGGGATTTTGTGTTGACATTTAATAGCCACAATAGAGCTAAGGTAAGTAATAATAATGACAGGGGCTCACTCATTGATTTTTATTTTATTTTCTAGCATTTAAGGCTTACTCTAGATTCAACAGGATGTACTATACAACACTTGTGTTTTGAAGATGCCTGTTCAATGTTGGAATACTTCAAGACTCATCCTATACCATTAGAAACTACACCAGCTAGTGAAGATATTACTCTGACGACATTCGTTGATCGCTCAGCTTCAGATCATATCCGAACAACTACAATCATTAATCTAGAACGAATACAGCGCACACCTCCAAGAAGAGCGCGATCAATTCATGTCACATCATCTCTCGGAACATCACTAGATGGATCTAGTTCTCCTGTGCATGGGAGTCGGTCTGGTCGCCAAGGAAATTGGCGTCAGATTTTTAATCGGCAGAGGTCTTCAAGTTCTCAGAGCATTCGCTCTCATGCTACAGTCCAACGGACACATTCAGCTAATGCTGGATCCTTACAGGAAATACCAGTTCGAGCTCGTGGGAGTAGGTGGGGCAGTCGTGAACGTACTGAGAATTCTTATGTTAGTAGGCAATACTGATGTCATTATGATGTCATATGACTGATCATATTCCTCATTGTTTGTATATATATATATATACAATTTAACTTTTCAGTTCATGTAAAATAATTTATTTTTTGAATTAAGTTCTCTTGCCTCTTTTAATTTTAGGTTTTGAAGAACGAGTTTTTTTACTTGTTCCATTATTGACAACATCTTTCTGAATTTTCCTAGAGAGAGAGAGAAAGAGAGATAATTCTAAACAAGGGATGTCTTACTTGGTAAATCCTAGTTCTCCAGTAACTAGCATTGTTGTTTCTTCCTCACTGTCATCTTGTTCCCAAGTTGGAACTGTTTTTGTAGTTTCCAAAACTCCAATTAAATCTTCATTATTAAGGGGTACTTGTAGCTCACTAGTATGTTCCCCCTAGAAACACAATATAACACAATAAAACATGACCACACCCACCAATATTATAATATCAGGTTCCTCTTCACTGGTAAGTTCTACACAAAAATGTATTGATATTACATAATATAATATAATATACCAGCTCCTTTATTAGTAGTGAAATCTACACAATGAGCATCTTCTATTGTCTCTGTTTCTAAAATAGACAGATCTCTTTAAAGAAGAGTTAAATTTTCTATATTTCATTACTTACGTAATTGTATTAGTTGTTGAGGATGTCCCCTTAAGTGCAGCTTTAATTAATTCACTAATTTCACTAACTTTAACAGTGGCAATTTGAGTACATCTCCTGATCTATTATGATACATAATAATTGGATGATGTCATTATGACATCGTTACCTGGTCTGGTAATAAAGCCACACCCCCTGTCATTTGTAATGTACATATTTCCCGATGTACATTCATGGCTAATATTAGCTGTCCATCAATGACAACTTCCTCCTCATGGGTGGGGTCAACCAAAAGATACTCCCTGGTAAATATGTGACCATTTCCACTTTAAGTAGTACTTACCCTAGATGATAGAATCCAAATGTAATACATAATGGCATATGATGAATGCTAAGAGGGACTGGTTCTCGTTCTGTTACAGGATGCTAGTGGAATAGACATGAGACTTAAAATAAACAACATATATTTACAATAGTAGCTTCTTCACCGACAACAGTAACATCAGGTCTCCTGTGTAATTAAGAAATATAATAGGATTAAATAAAAGGGTTGTCTCCCTCTTACCTAAAGTGTTTTAATGCTGTTATAGCAGCTATTGTACAACAGTCAATGATATTACCACAATCATTAAGAACATGGATATCAACTCGTACAGACCACACCTGTAATTAAATCATACTATTAATATAATTAACAGGGGCTACCTTATGTCCAGCAATAATGCACAATCCTTCAGTATCAATTGCACGAGACTCTTTAAAGCATCTTTCTAATAAACGTTCAGTTTCTATAACTAGAGGAGAGGGCCTAAGAAAAAGAAGATTAAAAATAAAAATATATTGTGTACCTTCCTCCTATTTCATAATAAGGAGAAGCCATTGGTGAGAGAGTAACATTAAAAAATAATTGTCCATCAGTAGGCCTTTGAGGACGAGGTGATACCACCTCACAGGATACACAAGTTAATACTCTATAATGTAATTATTTGAGGGGGAGGAGTAGTAGGCCATACCTTGTCCCACCTAATGTCACTGAAACATTACCTGGTGTTGTATCACTGGTATTTATAGTAATGGTACGATAATCATAGACTGAGCGACCATCTAAACGCT
Organism: Xestospongia muta; assembly: GCA_963693285.1. Lineage (NCBI taxonomy): Eukaryota > Metazoa > Porifera > Demospongiae > Haplosclerida > Petrosiidae > Xestospongia > Xestospongia muta. The sequence continues at coordinate 8,703,799 of OY848921.1, forward strand.
ATATATATAATATATATTACTTAGTTTAGTCATAGCAATTACTTCACCTTTCTTTCTTTAATTGCTTCCAATATAAATTGTCTTTCACATGTAATCAACAATGCCTCTTTACTTCTGTTCATACCTGCAATATAAACCAGTTACATGCTTTTGGTAGTATACGGAATGTTATGTTTTAATCCGCACTACATTTCCATACAAATTTCAGAATGTTTTCGTATATTTCCGTAATTTATAGGCACACCCTTCATGTTGGTAAACGTTCCGGTTTCTTCCGGGTAGTTCTATAGCTACTTTCTTCAATCCTTTTTTCAAAGAGGCACTTTATAAACTAATATTTTTCATAACGTTTTTTATAACAGGTTCAATTCTTAAATCAGTTATTGGACTAAAGCAGATGTTAATTAAGATATTGTATATATGCCACACCCACTCACAATCTTGTTATAGGTATATGTATTGAAAGAAGGTTGCTAACACACATTCTATTATTAGTAATTTATTTGCCATACAGTAAGTTACCATAGATATTACATTATTATGACATCTATGAAGTTCCTAATTGACCACACCTACTTTTATTATGTAATCGAGGCAAGGTGTAGCAAAACCACAAGATGATACATGACTTTGATATAGTCCTCTCAAAGTTAAAGTTTTATATTTTGTGAAACAGTTGTTAATGTGATTATGAAAATATTAGTACAAGTAAATCGTTTAAACTATAATATAAAAACTGTTCAATTTGTAGCTGGCATTAATCCTCTCTCATCATACCACAAACTATAAAAGACAATATAATAATACTATAGTCAATAATACAAGATAATGTACCATTCTTTGTAGTCCTTATCTTGAAGATGATGTTGTATGATATCATAGACCTCTATGGGAGGATCCAAACCAAATTCCTGTGCTCGTTCCCATCGTTCCAAACGAGTTATACCTAATATCACGTGACATCATGTGATAAAATATTATATCTCACCAATACAAGGTCCATATTTAGCATTTAAGTCAAAATTATGTAATAAATCAAGTTCTTCCTTCTTTGATAGTGCTAATAAAAAATGAATGCTTTTATACAACATTGTAATTACTTGGTACTGTAGAAGTTGTCTTCTTCTCGGTCTTAATATCAGGTACTCGAGGACGTGTCTGCCTAAACTGTATCTGTTGTTGTCCAGACATTTTTGAACTTTCAAATTTAAATTTAAATTAAAAACACGTGGTTTACAATTACGGACGTAAACAATTTTTATTGAAGCATGAATTCGATTGTTTTGAATTTGCATTCTATTTGGTCCTTGTTAGTATTACTGTAATTTCATTGGCTATTATTTATAATAAATTTATTAAATTTATTAAGGAAATAAAATTATAGGTTATTCCTAAATGGTATTACAACTCTTTAATATTGTACTAAGAACTCGTTCAATGTTATTACTTCTCACATTAAATTACTTAAACCGATAGTAGATTTAAATTTTAGTGAAATTATATTAATTGATATTAAAGTTATGATTAACATTTTAAATTATAATACATCTATCTTATAAATATAAAACACTTATAAAAATATTTTTCATTTATACCAAGTGAAAAGACTATACAACATATGTACTATTATTATGTGTATAGGGTCAATCCCTATAATAATTAACAATAATTGTACTATATTTTACAATGATGATCTCATATGATATTGACTATCTAGAATCAAGATATTAATAGTTATTATTTGTTATCACATGAGCACATTTCGTTTCTTCTTTATTAACTTTGTTTTAAGTTTCATCTTCTTACTATTTTGTGGTGCTATACTTTCTACAGTTGATGTCAGTTCTTCTTGTAACAGATCAACATCAGGACAGTTATCAACAACATATATACTGTCATCATCTACTGACGACATTTGTTTCAACCAGTAGGACAGCACATTATATTATACCTTGTAATGTAGTTGAATCTGGGCTTGCTTTAATAACAGGAGATGGTACCATTACTTCTGATTCCATTTCAGTAGCCACACCCTCTTTATCTCCAGATAATGTCATACATTGCCATGTATAATCCATAAATGATGTCAACTATACTAACATATATTATTATATTAACTATGTTACTTGTACCTGTAAAAGTTTCGAGACTCTTTGAAAATGTCTCTCTAAATAAACATTATAAAGCAATGTGTTGTCCTTATTTAAGTACCTGTATAAGGGATGAGCCCCTGTAATAAATCATTAATTCCTTCTAATTTCAGTAGTGTTGTGGGTGGAGTAGTTCTTAATATGACATTCCATACTATAAGAATAAATGTAAAAATAATAATATTGAAAATTAGTCTCACTATTTTGAGCTATCAGACAATATCTTGAGTTAGTATTCCATTTTGAAGCATAATTTAAGAGAGCTCCTATAATTATATAATAATTAATTGAGTAATGACGTTAGTTCCTGACTTTGTTCATCTTCTTGTAATGATGTAATAGTTACTTCAAAATCACCTTCAATTCCACCATCATTTAATAATTCTATCAGCAATAATTAATAGTTATAATTAATGGAGTTTACCTGTTAATATAGTAAGAACTCTTGATGGTTGATCCAAGCTAATAGCCACACCCACTGCTCGAGTATAATCCTGTTGTTGCAAGAGATTCGTTAAATATTGTTCTCTAATAAAAGAAAAGATTAATAGAAGAAAATAAAAATAATTACTTTAATATATATTGTTCTTTCTTGTTTTTTTCTTCTGCCAATACTTTGTCAGTTATATCCTAATAAATATAATGTCATAATGATGTCATAATGATGTTATAATGATGTCATAATGATGTCATTTTACCTCCCATTGGCAGAGAAGAGAATCACTTCCTCCAGTAAAGAGTGTGTGGCCATCATCGGGTGTAGTCACAGTCCATATCTTATCAGAATGACCATCTAAAGTGACTTTACATTCATTGTTCTTGATATTCCATAACTTGATGATTCCATTATTATCACTAAAGGATCTTTATTATACAAGTTCAATAATAAACTTTATCTTACACTGATATTATTTGAAGTCCTTTAGTGACAAATATTGCCTTTAAAACAGAGCTTGTGTGACCTTCAAATGTCTTCAAACAATTGCAGTCACAGACGGACCATAACTTAATAGTATTGTCACTGGAGCTAGTGAGGACACACTATTGTGTTACTAAATATAGATGTTACTATTTATAGATATGGCCTCAGATTTACGAGATACTATCACAAGTCCCATTCAATATATTTTTATTTGTCATCACTGGCCATTATTAATTAATTACCTGATCAACAGGGGAGAACTCGACACTCCAGATCCCTCTACGATGTCCTCGTAATGTACCTACTAAACTACCATCATAGACACGCCATATCTACTCATAAATTAATGGAGTATGTGGGTGTGGTCAATTAATTAATTACCTTAGCTGTTTTATCATGTGATCCACTTACAATTAATTTATCATTTGGAGAAACATCTAATGAATTAATATCCTGTATAAAATAATCATATATTGTATGAGTGAACAGGACTTACCTTCTCATGAGCTAATTGAGTATAAATTACAGGGATTTCATTCTATTAAAACAAAAAGGGTACCTTTATAACAATAGGAGTTAATTATTACCTTGTCGTCAATGTCTTTTATATTCCATAACTTTAGAGTTCTATCTTGACCACCACTCACAATAAACTTAGCATTAATTCTAACATCTCCAATTATAATATTAATATAATGAGATATAGTATTACTTGGAACAAGCTACTGCACAGACACTGAGTGTGTGACCACGCCCAATTCCACAATAATTAAACTGTAAATTAGAGGGATCCAATTGCCATACCCTTATTGTATTGTCCTAATTAAAAGGGGTTATCTCATTAGTATCATTGTACTATCATAATACCTTAGATCCAGTAACTAATATATTATCAGCTATATCTAAACATAAGATGATGTCATTATGACCACGTATGATGTCACAGCTCCAAGTAGATGAATTGTACACCTTAAGGTTTTCACTATTAGTTGCCACGGCAACCAATGGACAATTATCACCCACACATTTAATATCTAAAATTTCATCTAGATATCCAGGATACTAAAATACAAAAACATTTGAAATTATTATTAAAATGCTTACATATTTAATATCATCTCTGTTGTCTAAAGAATATAGAGTGAGTGTCTGATCACTAGCCACACCCACTAATCTATTTACTGATGGACAATACTGAAGGTCAACGAAGCCTCGATCACATTGCTCCAGAGAGTCAAGACGACGCCCACTTGTTAAGTCCCAAATATTAATAATACCTAAAATAACTATCAATTTAAATAATGAATATTAATAATACCTTTATCACCAGCAGTTGCTATGGTAACATGGTCTTTAGCAACACCCATTTCCATTGGCAATACAATTAACCCTTCCACAACCTGTACATACTCATAATTGTAGGTGTGGCTTATTTTAGTAATAATACCTCATATATTGGCAATGTTTTCAGAAGTTGACCTTTCATAAAGTCCCAATAATTAATAACTTGGTCACGCCCACCACTAACGAGGGTGTTCCCATCTTTACAAAAACCAATACATGTCACAGTACTGACATGACTCTTTAAAACATGGCAACATCTTATGTTAGTAATAAATACAAAATGATTAATATATACAATCTTACTTGCTATTTTCCAAGTCCCATACTCGTATTGAATTATCTGATGATGATGAAAACAATATCATCGCTTTAGGATGAAATTTCACCAATGAAACCACACCCACTGCTGGTCTGAAATGATGCGTACAATATTGTTTAATCATATCCCAAACTTTAATACTGGAATCACCAGATCCTATATTATAATATGAAATAATATAACACTGAATGCAGTGACTGGTTTACCTGTTGCTAACAGTGTAGATGAGGGATCAATCGCCATGGCAACCACAGGTCCTTCGTGACCCTTAAATACATGACATAATTGTGCATCCATTTAAAAGGTATGCATCCATTTACTTTCCATTGTCTTTGACAAAGTTCTTCTTTCCAATTATATTGTTTTATTAATCGACTTCTCCAACTTGCAACAAGTAGGGTCTCGTCAGGACTAACTACTAATGAGAGGGGTGTGTCCTCATCCTAATACCAACAGCATAACATTCTTGTTATCATATTGTATGTAATATACCTCTTCAAATGTTTGCAATGGACATTGACTAGATAGATCCAATATTTTAATAGTTGATTCACAAATACTGATAACATGGCGTCCATCTTGTAATATCTTTTAGCAGTAATATAAAGCAAGTGAATATATAACTTACCTCTATGGTACCTCCTGTATAAAAGGGTTCTATTTTTGTGATTGGAGAATAACTATTAATACATTAAGAAACATTATAAATAATATATTATTATTATTACTTGACTCGAAGTGACATGTTCGTTATTTGTTCCACGTGGACTAGGCTAGGCCACACCTCTTAATTAAGAACTAGGGTGGAGCTGGGTGGAGAGAGAGAGAAATGTGTTCTGCAGAATTAGGTACTGGTTCCTTTGGTGCTTTCACATTCTTTGCTCGTGAACATGGAGCTGAGGAGTGTGATAGTCATGGCCTACCTCTGACACCAAATACCATTTTAATTACTGGATTATTTCAGCAATTTAAAGAGATGCCACACCCATTTCTCTGCGAATATCTAGACCTTATGAAATGTGACAGTGGTACACATAAAATATACTTAGCCACACCTTTTAATTATCCCCTTTAATAGAACGTGTGATATGTGTGTCAGAATACTACATAGAGTCACTGGAGTCTCATTTACTAAAGAAAATAAGGTCAGTAACTCCATGGAAATTCTAAATTTAGTAACATGTGTTACTATTAATAGTAAAATATGGTTATGTATAATATTACATAATGTTTAAGAATCCCCCTCTACTTGGCATGATTCCTTGCCAATATTGTCCTCCATTATGTTTAGTACATGTATTGTATAGTACATTTACATTAAAATATTTATATTTTCTCATCATAGTGTACCTGTTGTAAAGTTAACATGTCAAGTTACCCAAGCTCTAAGTTATCTTCATAATAAAGACATTATTGTGCGTACATTAAGTCCTGATACTCTTCTCTTTACTCCTGAGGTAATATATATATATATATAAATTAATATTATGAGGTTTAATTATAGGGGAATGTCAAGTTGTTTAATTATGGTTTCTATCACATGACTAATAATGGAAAAGCTGTTGATTTTCCTATTGGGTAAATGATTAATAAATAAACCACACCCACTTTATTATATCTAATTAGATCACCACGGTATCTAGCACCTGAACTATTGCTATTACCAGACAATAATGATGTCAGTGTTGCCATAGCAACCAAGTCTGATATCTGGTCATTAGGGATTATTCTTACTGAAGTTTTTATGGTATTTATAGAAATCTATTGGAACATTTTACTTTGTTACTTATAATTAGGAAAGTCATATATATCCAGACTTGTTCTTGAAAAATGGTTTGAAGACACTATTTACTAGGATACTACGACTTGTTCAAAATCATCAACGTTAGTTCAAATATAACTATTGCAACAACCACACCCATTTCTAATTAGGAGGCTCAGTATCACCATTATTAGCTCTTCTTGATACACATGGTCTCGGAGACAAACCAATGGATCCAGCATTAAAGGAATTTATAGAATATTGTCTATCTCCCTTACCATCTCAACGGTGATTGTAATATTTCTTGATAACAATAGTTCATTATATTATAGATATACAGCTAATTCTCTCTTGTCTCTATCATTGATAAAGTCATCAAAATATTCTATTTCACAAAAGGTATTAATGTTATTTGTAATTTTAATTGTTTTATTACATAATAGTGTCCAAGTTTGAGAGATCCTTTTAAAAAAGTGGTATTTGATAGTTCTACAGTTGAACTTTCATCTCTTCCATCAAATACTCTCACATTATCAGAAGCTAACATTGTTTTAAAGGAAGACTATCTCATAACTTGCAGTATGAAAGTAATATAGTCATTATATATAGTAATAATATAACATTGATGATGTAGGAGGTTTATTTTCTTTGGGGATTAGCTGGTGGAGGAGTTCAAAATGAGTTACAAAAAAGTGGAGTTATTCAAAAACAGCCTCCCATTCTTAATATGCCGTGGTAAATGATGATATACTTTGACACACCCACTTTAATTAGTTGTCATAGTGTGGTGACAAAGGAAGGAGAGGAACTTGGAATGAAACGAAATAAAGTTCATTTATATGACTCCATAGTGATACCACTTCCAATGGATCAACTCAGAACAGTAAATAGATGATGATAATAAAATGGACAGGTTCTTAATTATTTTAATAGAGGTTGGAAACAAAATCAGTTGAAGATTTTTATCCAATTTTAGCTGATCCAGAGGAGAAGGCCAAGTAATATTGTATCATAATATTGTCATGATGTGATATTATTTATAGTGATAGGATATCTATAGTAAGTACCTCAGAACATTTAGCACAGTCAGCTAAACTCCCACTCCTCATTAAAGAGAGGGACATTGATTATCAGGTGAGTCATAATGACATCATCTATTGTGATATATTTGTAGTTTCATCGTCTTATATTGTATCGTCGTTTATTGGAGGGGTACCCCTACACTAATGAGATGATAATTACAGAAGCTATTATTGACGTATGTCCACTTGTAAGAGGACCTATTTGGGCAGCTTTACTCAATATACAAGTGAGGAAGCTCCTTTAATAACAGTCTAATTATATCTATAATACAAAGGGAGATATTCATACAACTTATATCAATATTGATAAAGTGTCAGAGACAGCAACAGATCGTCAGATTGCTGTAGATATACCACGATGTCATCAATACGATCTTTTATTAGCATCTAGTGAAGGTCATCGAAAGTTCATGAGAGTCTTGAAAGCATGGGTCGTGGCACATCCTAAACTGGTATATTGGCAAGGTATAGTGTGATGTCACTATGATGTCATAATGATGTCATTGCAGGATTGGATTCCTTGTGTGCTCCATTTCTGTCATTAAACTTTAATAATGAAGGTATTACCCCTTTATAAAGAGATCATTATTAGTTGTATTATAGCACTAGCATACTCTTGCTTATGTGCCTTCATTAACAAATATCTTCATCATTTCTTTTTAAAAGATAATTCATCTGTTATGCAAGGTACTTGTAACTTGATTTTTAATGATATTAACACTGTGTGTGTGTTTAGAATACTTAGCAGTTTTCTCACAGATTATAGCATATTATGATCCCGAAGTATTTAACCATCTTGATAACATTGGATTTCATCCAGATGTATGTATTAGCAACTATTAAATATTGTATTATTTTTGTATTATAGTTATATGCTATTCCATGGTTTCTTACTATGTTTACTCGTAAGTACATAATCGAATTATTGTTACTAATATTGTCTTTAGATGTGTTTCCACTGCACAAAATTTATCACCTATGGGACACACTGTTGCTAGGCAACACATCATTTCCATTATTTGCTGGGTTAGGTATATTAATTCAGTTACGAAGTGAACTCCTTAATTCTGGATTTAATGAATGTATAATGATGTTTTCTGATTTACCAGGTATCTATTAATAATACTATATTATTATAATATTTCTTTTATAGATATTGATATACATCAATGTCTAACTGAGGCTGTCCAGCGATATCAGGCCACGCCCTCTAGTTTATGTGCACGTCAATATGATGTTATTCCTATACAACATCCTGCAATACCACAAGAAGCTGTAAAACAATTAAATGTGGGGGTGTGTACATAATTATTCCTATTTTCTTATAGCGTAAGGATCCTTTGTCACTCGATGTATTGAGGATAGAGTGTTCTCCTCAAATATCTGCTCATGATTTTTTAACCCTTTGTAAACTAGAACATAATGTCCACTGGTATGCAAATACAACTATGCCTCCTCGTAAAGATCCTGACAATCCGTTGCTATGGCGACAACTTGAAGAAAATGTAGAGACTCAACAAGTGATAATTTTGGATATAAGAAGTGAAGAAGAGTATCCTATGATATCATTATGACATCATCATTACATCAGATTTTATAATCCTGATCTAATCTAGATATCGTCAAGGACATGTACCTAACTCTCTCAATTTACCACATACAGAAGCATTTTTTACAGATGGTTCATTAGCTCCAAACCCAGTAACTACTCATCTTCAAGAAGAACAGTACAAAGGTCACATTATTGTTATTGTAGCAAATAAACATGACCCCGGACCTACTGTAAGTAAATTTTGCAGTAAGCTCTATTATTATTATGATATCTGGTTAGTTTGCTAGGCAACTAGTACGTCTCAACTTCTCTCATGTTTGTTTATTACATGGAGGTGCTGGTATATTGCGCTCTCTAGGAATATTATCTTCAGTTTGAACTATTATTATTATTATTATTATTATTATTATTATTATTATTATGTTATTATAATTCTTATGTAATGCTAATGAATATTATTTGGCTCCACCCACTAGTTAGGTGTGACACCATGTACACTCAGTGCTTTAGTTGCATGTTTGTTCTCGGTTTGTTTTGGTTTACTATTGGACATCCTTATGAGCCACGCCCCCCAATAACTGGTATACAATGTCCTGATAATAAGACGCAATGTTTAAATGGTAATACGTGTTGTGAAATGGCTGATGGAAAAAGTTATGATTGCTGTCCATTAGAGAATGCAGTTTGTTGTCCTGACCATCTTCATTGCTGTCCTGAAAAAAAGAAATGTGGAGATGATGGTAACTGTTTCTCTCTAACATAACCCCTATCATTAAAAACAAATTAATTATGCTATGACACTATCATTTCCCCTAATATATATATCAATACCTGCTGTTATATTTGCTGATAATTGGTGAAGTTTTTTATAACATTCTAAACTGCATAATGGTAATCCACTTTTTGAGTGAGAATATTTCTTGATATTAGGACATACTGTACATTTGATAATATCAGGTAATCTATAATATAGTATATATAACTAGATAATTATAATGTAACATTTGCTTACTTTAATGGGCCAGATTGTTCCTTTAATGGATACACTAAACCAGGTGTTAATGATAGACTTGTACCATTGTTTAAACTGCTGATGTAGCATAAATGTGGACCAGTAACTTGAGGAGTGGCTTTCTATAATATAACAACAATAATATATGATAACATTGACCACACCCACTTTATCGTCTTCTTTTTTCTTTGTTGATTGCTTTTGAAGTAGCTTTTGTACTGTTTCTGCCTACAAGACATTACATAATGACCACACCCACTAATTATTAGTATACCTTGTGCTTCTCCCGTCTTTTTATAGCTTGTAATCTTCTCTTTTTATTTCGTTCTGTTTTCTTTAAAAGCATTTCTTCTGATTCAACTTCATCATGTTTCTCTATAATAATTTCATTAACTAGAAATTAGATAGGGACATACTCATTAAAGGAAGTTCTAATAACTCTTCTTCTTTAGATCCAAGCATTGCTCTCTAAAATATTAGATATTACAGTACGGTAACTATGGTGATCACCATGATGATATATACCTGTCGAGCAGTCATATTGGTAGGATCTTTCTTTTGAGGTAAATAACCACGTTCATTAACAGTGCCTGCTTCTAAAGCATTTAGCCACGCCTCCTCATCATGATCTTCCTCCTGACCACTTTGCTGGTAGCTCTCACCACCAAGAGATACATCGTCACTACCTGTATGAAATGAGTCATGTCATATGATTGTCATGTGACTAACATGGCATCCATTCCTCTTCTGGTAAACCAAAATGGCTACTTTTCAAAGAGCTAGTATCACCAACCGAAACTTGATCATTTGATTTTGAATCAGTTGTTAACACTTCACTGCTACCTAATTTTATCTTAAGAGTCAATGGACGATGAACAGCAGGAGGTACATCTACATCTTGTACAACTATTGTAGGGGTATCCTCGTCATCTTTGGAATGACGCTTCTTTCGTTTCACTTTCTTTGATTTCTTTTTTACTGATGTATTTTCTAATTAAACGAAATAATATCACGTCCATAATATTGTATTATACCTTCTTCATCTATCTCCTCCTCTTCTACTACAATCTCCCTCTTTCTCTTTCTGCCCATAGTACTCTAGCATTACCCATTTAATGCCCTATTTTTACGCGAATTTCACACGTGGTAATTAATTCACAGCTTTGCACAGATGCAGTATTAAAGTGCAATGAAAACGCGACGAAAACTTAGTTGTTATTGTATAACATCAGGAACAGTTGAACAAGAAGTATCTACATTAGGTCCATGGTATCCTGTGTCATCAGATAATGTACATTTAAGATCAAGACCTGGTCGTTTAGAAGATGCAGCACGAGTTTCCAAATATGGTCGACAACGAAAACCTAAACACTGTATACAATCATATGTAACAAGACAAACTAGACCTAAAGTAGAATATAATTTTTCTCATCTGTCTCCTGAAGAATATATCAGTAGTTATAGAGATTCCTGTAGTACTATTAATAGACAAGGAGAGAATACTATTACTAATGAAAAGTAAGTCATAACATTTAACTTTATACCATTTATATAATGTGATATTTTTAGAGTAAAACGATCACCCATTGAAGTAACAAATATTTTATTGGAGTCACCACTTAGACTAAAAAATACCCAATGTCATACAAGACCAGTACAACAATCTGTTCAATTTACAGAACATTGGTCATCAACTACCTCAATAGCTGGTATCAAAGGTGACAATCAAAGTACAAGTCACAAAGATGATCTTCATGTTGTCATTGACAACAAAAGACCCAAGCCATTAGCAATTATGACATCATTTAAATATGTTGTCAATAATGAATTCCCTTTCTACAAGAATGAGAGTAGAGCTACATCAGGGGAGATATCAATTAACAGACATATTGACGATAAACTATTACATAGTAAGGATCATACTCACAAATATGTTCATCATAAAGATCAGTCTCGTAATGTTGTAGTATCAACTAAAGAGCACTATACATTATTTAAAGATATAGTTCCTCCAGTAGCAACAACAGGAGTAACAACAGTAAATAAAGATGGATTTGGTCGTCTATTAACTGCTCGTTTAAAAGGTATTTCAGACTCTACTATTTACAAAGACCCCAGTATATTAAAGACTACATTAGTTAGTAAAGGACTACAACCATCTACTGATATAGTAGAAGATACCAACATACCAACTGTTAAAAGTACTCCTAATGTTCTTCTTAAACCAGTACAGCCTCATCTCATACCTTATCATAATTGTCTTCTAATCAACAATAATGATTCCTTTGACCAACCAGTGTTACGGTCAAGCATTAGTGCTCGTGTGAAACATCGATTATCACTTACTCCGTCATCAGCCACTGTTCGTAAGGGGCAATCTCACAAACCACATCAAATGACATGTTTTAAAAAATCATTACAGAGACATTTGTCAACAGGGAAATGGTTATTTCTGGACAGAAAAGCTAATATTAGTAAACCTGAACAAAGACCCACATTAGATGATATTTTAAATGCTGAATAATTATTGTCATAAAGGTGGCCATATTTTACTTAAATCATTGTGTTTCTTTTGAGGTAGCCACATTGAGTAAGCTGCTAATAAATCTATAAAAATATTTATTAATGATGTCATAATTAGATAGTCTTACATTGTGGATCTTCCTTCCATGATGTTAATAACTGCTCACGAGATGAGACCTCTTTAGCAACAAGAGCTGATAATAATACTTGAGTTCTTTGTTGTAATTTAGCCCATAATTTGATCATTGTAATAGGAGGACTCAATAATGATGAAGTAAACTGACTTAATATTGGTATAACCTATGTAATACATTGTGTACATATGTAACCATGGCAACAATGTACCTCTCCTTTTAGGAGAAAAACAGCAAACCATTTATATCTTTCTAGACATTCTGGATATGTTAAAAGTGTAGGTGGCATAGACCATAATCCTAATGTGATTATACTATATATGTCATCATATGAACACTTCTTACCAAATGAGCATGTCATGTGACATTTAACAATACCACTCACATGATCAAATATTGGAGGGGGTGTGTCCAGAGGTTGTGAGAAGGTACAAAGGTTAGGAAGCAGAACTGGTAACCACTCCTCCTCAATTACACACACATCTTTGATATACATGAAAATTGTCTTTTAGTAAGTGGGCGTTACCTCTCATGTAAAGTTTACGTGTTTCAACTAACTCTTGAAATACCACATATTGAGGTACCATCTGTAGTAGACTGCTAGTTGGATGAAGATAAACTGGTCCCTCACATAACATACACTATTGTATCAATAATATTATTACATTATCAATGTATCATACTTGATAAGCATATCTGTACTTCTTTTTGTCCTCTGAATTCATAGCATTAGTGTTTATTTTCCTATAATAATTAAAGTCATGTGATTGTCATGTGACCATCATACCTGGCTACATGATTGCCAGATCCAGTTAGGACAATTTGACGCAAAAATTTTGCCTGATATTCATGTGAAAGTTGAGATTAATATCAATTTAATTACTTGTTGCTGAGTGGGTGGAGCCATCTTAGGATCAAGATGCAAATCATTATTTGACGATAGTCCATTAACTAATAAAAATTAATTAATCATTATTAAATTAATAGGACTAACTTATATTTGTTAATTGTTGACGAAGTTTTCTAATTTCATTAAGAGCCTTTAATCTTAGTCCAAATTTTGAACAAAAAGATATTTTATTATCAGCTAATTCATAAGCACCAACAGCTCTTAACAAAACCATAAGGTCACCCAGAAGAGACCACTCCCCCTAACAAGAGACAATTAACAAATTACACTATAATACTATATAGAACTCACTTGACCAACCCATGCACGTTTAATAACAGCTATTTTATCAATTAAATGAGGTGTGGTCTCGTCACTTGTTACAAATAATTCTCTTACACTCAATGCTGATACCAAGATTACCATATATGGAAAACAGTCATATTGATGAGCTAACGCTAACATTTTAGCATATCGTGGTGCTACTGGTAAAGACGCCATTGTCTGACCCAATGGAGATATAGCTGTAGTCATTTCGTCTAAGGCTCCAAGTTGAATTAGAAGTTTCTCAGCTGCCTGTAATGAATTAATTACTATATTAATTAAAGAGGACTTACTCTGAGAGAGTCATGACTGGGTGGAGTTGGAAAGGGGAAATTAATTACTTTAACTATATTCATTGCTTTCATTTGTAATACAAGATCATCTACTGGACGCTCTGTGATCTCAGGTCTTGAGAAATCAGGGAATTCGTTATGAAATATCGATGATGAATAAAGCCTAGGACAGATCACATGACAATCACATGAGATATCACGTGACATACCTATAACAATGACCAGGTTCAGTACGTCCAGCACGCCCTGCCCTTTGATCAGCAGATGACTTTGAAATCCATTCAATTCGAAATGTAGATATTCCAGTTAATTTATCATAATATTTTCGTTTTACCTAATAATGATGTCATTATGATGTCATTCTCAGAAACAGTACCTTGCCGGAATCAATGACATATTTAATATGAGGAATAGTGACAGATGTTTCAGCAACATTAGTTGATATCACACACATACGAACACCATCAGATGGACATGAAAAGACCTGTTATAAAATAATAGTAATATAGTTTATCACTATAGTAATATACCCGAGATTGCTGGTCAGGAGATAATGTTGCATAGAGTGGTAATATGAGAAGAGGAGATGATGATATCACTGGCTCCACCCCCTCGTTATAATCACTCTCATCTCCAGACTCCTCCCCTAAATTAGTTGCCCACTCCTCATCTTCTAAATATATAGGTTGTGGAAATGATGGATAGCTATAATGTGAGTACAATATTAATATACATTGAGAGAGCTTACTTATTTAAATCAATGTTATTTGAATGCTTTAGACTTTGATTCTTTTTAACTTTGTAACCACTGTCACCATCACAAGACTCACTATCACATAATCCACTTTTTGATGAAGTCATTTCATTGCCCTTATAAGGAAATGTACGTTTTAATTTAGCACAGAGTTGATATATTTCTTGTTTTCCAGTTACAAATACTAAGATATGTCCATTTGGTAAAGATTGATGAATTTTTGATACTTTATAATATGCAGCTGATACATAATTGTCAGGTGTACGACGATTGAAATGAACAGTCACTGGATGCTGTCTAGACTCCACCTACTAATAATATGAATGATGTTATAATGATGTAATTATCACCTTAATTACAGGGGGAGGGGCTGGAAATAGTGTTTTATTTTGAGTGAAGTCTTCAACTCTTAAAGTTGCAGACATAATGACAAGTTTTAATGGAGAACCATTCTATAATGGACACATGACGTAAAATGGACACACAAATATATACCTTATATCTTAATGGAACAATCCTTGATAATAATCCAATAAGTACATCAGTAAATACACTCCGTTCATGAGCTTCATCAACAATTATCACTGAATATGAACTCAAATAAAAGTCCTAAATAAAACCAGGTAATGACACACATAGACCACACCTACTCGTTACCTTTTCAATCTCTTTTAACAGGACACCATCAGTCATAAATTTAATACACGTTTTAGAAGTGACATTGCCTTCATAACGTATTTGATATGATACTTCTCTATAGAGATACATGTACTATATAATATGTAATAATAACTAACTCATTGGTTAAATTCATTTCTTGAGCTACTCGTTGTGACATTGTAACAGCTGCTAGCCTCCTTGGTTCTGATACACCAATAACATTAGAAGGTCCTTTCATTGTATAACCAGCTTCATAGAGAAATTGAGGAACTTGTGTTGTTTTGCCACTTCCTGTTTCTCCACATATTATAACTATAGGATTATCATGTATGTATTCCATTATATGATGTTCCTCTGATAATATGGGTAGAGATAGACGATTCTCCTATTAAAAATACACAAGTAAGTATTATACTATATTAAATGTCAGACTATTACCTCCATCTCTGCAGTACGATTTACAGGGAGATATATAGCAGGATTACAAGATTTAACTTTAGAGGAATTGTTTGGAACAATATCTACTTCTCTTGCTGATAGCTCCATCTCTTGGACAGGAGACCTTTCTTTATTAACATCTTTGAAATCTCCTTCTTTGAGGACTTTTAGCTCCACTTCCTTGCTATCCTCTAGTTCTACCTCTTTGTTTTCTGGTAGCTCTATCTCTTCATTTTCCTCAATCTCTTCTTCATTACTTTCTGAGCTTTGTTGACGAGGAGGATCTGATAAAATCTTTTCAATGCAGAGTTTCTTTCTTTTTTTCTTTCTCCATGTTGTCCTTACAAAATGATCTTCAGTATTAACTAAATGAGTATTCTGAGCTCTAGCGAGTACCTCCCTAATTAATTAGATAATTAAACTTATAACAAGACAGTACTTACTTTCTTGTAAGTCGTTTCTTTGTCAGTGAAGATGACGAATGAAATAATGACATTTCTGAAGAGGGTAATGCTAGACTTTGTAAACTCTTAATAACAGCAGCTCGCTATAAACATAATTAATAATTAATATTACTAGAAATATCATACCTTTTCTTTACGTTCTTTGATGTCAATTATCTTTTGAAGTTTTTTTCTCTGTTTAGAATTTAATTTCTTATATTTTCTGTTATTAGTCAGGGTAGTAGTATCATTAGTGGAGTGATCTTTAGTAGCAGGTAACTCAACAATATTTGTATCATAAGTAGTATCTCCTACAGTATCTCTTCTCCTAGATGTAATATGAGAAGACTGACGAGCTTTCCAGTTGTATCTCTTCTTTGTAGAGGCCATTATTGACCACGTGTTTAAGACGTATACGAAAATATACGGAAACGTTATGAAATTTGTATAGAAATTCAATGGGCTTTAAAACTCCGTGCACTAATAGCTTGAGGGGCGTGGTTATTTCAAAATTTAAGGTGAGAGTCCCACCCACTAATAATAGACGAAGATTTAGCTTTGTCTGCTGACCTAAGTTACCTAACTGTTCTCCTGAGAAGGGAGGTGAGACTCCCACACTGCCCCCGTCTCTCTTTTCCACTTCCGATCTTATTTCAGACAGTTATTTCAAGCAACCAGTTCTAGACGGCTCGACACTATAACCAAGTAATGGGAACAATCTAAATTCTCTCTCCAGTCTACAAAACAACAATGTCTTCTACTACTAGTAGCCATGATGGTAGCTCTAAATCAACCACTTTGGCTACAACTAAAGACAAGATGAAAGTTCAGCAAAGAATGATAGATTTGACAGCCAGAGAATTACAATCTACTAGATTATCAAGTCAGGCTATTGCAGAGAGCTCTCCTGGAAATGCTTTGGAGGAAAACATTTTGCTTGTTGAGGTATGCTAGTTCACACCTATTTTATATATGATGTTTTATCTCTTGTTTATTTATAGAATAAACTAATGAAACTGTTTTCTCGTCAGCTAATGCACAAACATATTTATATCCAAGAATATATGTCCCAAGAAAAGACAACTAATGACAGTTTACTTAACATCAAACAAGAGTTAGATCAGTTGATTAGTTTACAAATGTTTTTGACAGTAGCTGGTATTGAAGAGCGCACTACAAAGGTACCATATAATAAAGGAAGTAGACTTTAACCTATATCTAATTTAACAATTTCCTGTTTTCATGTATATTTAGTTGTTAGTATACCTTCAAAGAGCACCAATAGTGTGAACTAGCCTCATTTCCTTACGTTGTAGTACAGTTTGGTAGATTGTTGTTAGCACACATTAGCCCATAGTGTGTGGAGTCATATTGTCTGTTTACTTTAATAGCATTATTGTAATAACATTATGACTTTTATGATAAGATCAAGTGTCCTTTAATATACTTCTGCCAAATTTTTAATATAAATTATATTATAATAGAGTTTAATACAATTTATATTGTGGCTTGATGCCTGTTGCTAGGCAACCTCTAAATAGGTTAATACTATTCATTGGATCATTGATCATGTTTTGACTGGGGGAGTTATACTAGCAGATGTTCTCTGTCCTTGAGTCAAACAAATAGAACACTTTATTAGTAAATGTTTGTATCATATTTTAGAAACTATTAGCAAATGAAGAACACCTCTCTGTTGATACTCTATTTTTAATGACACCTCAAGAATTACAACAGCTATTTCTTCGACTTGATATTTCGAGTAGTGATTGTCATAAATTAGTATCTTTGTTAGACTTGATGTCACATTATTATGGTAAGACAATAACACCAGCTGGTAAACTTACTTAAATTCTTTGCATAACTATGAGACTATAATGATTGTTATAATTACAGATATACAGTGTGTTTTCTCAGCCAGTTATTATTTTAATTAAGGGGATATTCCCACATAAATTAGCATTAGTTAACAACATGTTTGTGAGAAAAAAATGAAGTTAGTGAAGACTTGGCTAGACTGTTAATTGTGACTATACTATCCTGCCAGATTTCTTATATAGACAATAGTTGTGTATTGCTTAACAGACATAACAAATGTTTCAATCAGGAAGTGACAATTCTTTGATGTGTGGTTTATTTCCTTTGTTTTATAGAGAAATGGGAACGAGGAGAAAAACCCACGGCTGAACCCTATGACATCAGACGTAACTCTTCATCTGGTCGGTTAAACTCTCTAACATCACTAGATAGCCGTAAGGATTCTTCTTCAAGCCATACTATTTCACCTCCGGCTGGTAACCACTGTAGCCGTAGCTCGACTCCCTTAACACCGGGAACTCCTTCGTCTCAAACACAGTCTCCATTTCTCGGTCTTCCACATCAAAATAGTGTCCCAGTATTACCAACACACATGACTAATGAGCATTCATTCAAACGTAGTAATAGTTCTAGTGGGAGTGGTTTCACAACATTAATGGATTTACCAAATCAACATCTCAGTTCTTCATCTTCCTCTATAAATTCTGATTATCATGAACCAGTAGCCCCTCCCCCTCCTCTTCCCAGTAATAATACTCATAGAGCTAAACGCAAACTTGGTCACACTCGATCACATTCTAATCCACCTTTAGCTAATTTAGTGTTACCAGAAGCTGTTCCTGAACATTCTGTCGTACCAGATTACCGATCACCCAGTCCGCCTTATTATAACAGTACTGCTCCACCCACTAGAACTGGTAGCCATTCTTCTATTGTTCAGAACAATGTTAATTCTCCTTCAGCTAAAAGTCATCCTCAAGTTAGACGTTTAATGGCTAATACAAGTCATGTCTTCACACGTAGTGTATCAACAGATTTAGGAGGTGAAATGAATCCTGAACCACCAGCAAGATCAAATTCCGAAGCTAGTGGAGTCCAGTCATCATCGCCACGACAACGACGTCTCAGTAAAGAAACTGGTACATCAGCTTCGATGGTTGATTTACCATTAATACGTTGTAGTGATCAAATGGATCAGAATGAATATGGTTTTCCTCAATCTGGTAAATCTCATTCTGTACCACGTCTTGCTAATCTTGTTGTTAACGCTGATAATGGTAAGATTAATGAGATAATTAATGGTTTAATTAGCGACTCATTAGCAGGTCAATTACATCATTCTATTAGTGTACCTACATCACCACGGTTACCAAGTAATTACAATCCTACTGGAGTGATTGGTCATAAAATTGACCACAGGTAATTAGTTAATTTAAAGTTAATTAACTATTATTAATTGTTATAGGTTTGTTAATAACTTGTTCTTTGGTGTACATGAATGTGATTATTGTAAGAAGACATTAGTTATGAATGGATCGAAATGTCGTTATTGCAAGTAATTTAATGTATTAATATTTTTAATATATTCAATATTTTTACAGGTATAAGTGTCATAAAAACTGTGCTAAATTAGCCCCACCCACTTGTGGCTTGCCTCGAGACTTTTTAAACTATGCACGTCGCCATAAACATTTGCTGATGTCACCTTCAAATGAGAATGTATTTCAAGTACAAAACAATACCAATGTGACCACACTCTCAACAGTGACTCCGCCCAAATCTAGTCTAACTAGTTCTGGTGAATACCAATCTGTTATTAATCAAGCTCCACCCCCATCCGAAATTAAACCTGATGACAATAATACATTTGTTATTCAAGACTTGAATAGAGAGCCAAGTAATAGTAAGTATATTATAATTACTGTGACATCATTATGACATCATCATTTTATTAGGTCAATACAGTCCTGTTATAAGTACACGACGTCATCAAGTCCATCCACCGCCACCATCTAGTCCATCTCATGAAAATGGACGTGTTTTTGGCTACCAGACATCGCGGTTAGAAGTTCCTCAGCTTCATCCATCACCACTTCACACACACCATCACCATCCACATAGCACTAGCTCCTCACCTTCTACATCAACTCATTCAAGTCCTTGTTTAACTCCAGTATCTCCGAGGTCACCATTGGAACCATTACATATGGACTATCCTTCATACACTAGTGGATATAGCAGTGTTCGCAGTGTTCCTGTTATATTAACAGATGATAGTGAAACTGACGATGACTATGATAGCAACCAGAGTGATGTATCAGGAGAAAGTGTAGAGAACTTAGTCAATATTTCTGATCAGAGTCGTATTAATGGTGAAGGGCCACATGGTCTTCGACCACCCCCTCAAGTAATATTAGCACAATCTCTTCCAAATCTGTTACTCTCAGATGAACAAATTCAATCTGCTACGTCATCAGTGCTTGACAGTACTGGTGGTATGTATGCAACATCTGAGGACAATCTACAGTCTTGGTTTAATCCTCGTAAAGACTCGCTTGTAGCTACAATGTCTACAGCTGATTCTAAAACATCAACATTAGTTGGTAGTATAATGGTCAGTGGAGGTTATATTTAATTATTGTATTAATTAATTATTAATTATAGGAGGATGATGATGCCAGTAGCTTTGCAGAGTCTGAATATTTAGGTAGTCAAGGTGGAGTTGATGAAGAATTTAGAATTAAAGTAGGCGTAAGTCAACTAAACCCCTGTCATTATTAGTAATTCATTATTGTTTTAGCATCGTAATAGTGTTGTTGATGAGTGGATTATACCTTATGATGACTTACGTTTGGTTGAACGTATTGGAAGTGGAGCTATTGCTGAAGTATTTAAAGGATATTGGCATGGTGAAGTAGCCGTTAAAAGATTTTTATTACCAGATGCAACTCCAAACCAAATTATGAAGTTTAAAGAAGAGGTTAGCCACACCCACATTGTTCAAACCTTATATTGTGTAGGTTGCTGTGTTGAAGAAAATAAGACATGAAAATGTGGCATTGTTTATGGGGGTGTGTCTGACTCCGCCCAATTTAGCTATTATAACAAGGTAATGTAATGATGATATCACATGACATCATTTTTGCATTATACAGTTTATGTCGTGGCTATACATTACATAAATTACTACATTATTGGTCAGAAATATTCTCTCTTGAACGTCTGGTCAATGTTGGGCGTCAAATTGCTCAAGTAAGTTATAAATTGGTTGAAATATTTTATCTTGTTACTAGGCAATGGGTTATTTACATGCTCGTGGCATAGTTCACAAAGGGTTAAATGCTAAAAATATTTTTTTGGAGAAAACAACAGATCAAAAGGAGAAAGTGGTCATTACCGATATGGGTTTATCTGCATTGAGTAGTTCATTGTGGGCTAGGTAAGCCACTCCCACTTATAACAATGACCTCACCTACTTGTTATATAGCGAAAAGGATACGTGCTTGATTCGGTTTCCACGGACTCAACTCTATTATTTACCCCCGGAAATAATGAGTCTTGTTACAGCATATCGTGAGACACAATTAGATCAGGATATATATCCATTTAATGATTCAACTGATATATATGCTTTTGGGTAAGTCGGTTATAATAACCTCACTGATATTAATTAATATCACTTATTATAGGACCATCCTCTATGAATTAATAACACGCAAATATCCCTTTACAACAGATGCTTTAGGATTTGCATATGAATATGAGGTTGTTGTTTTTTTAGTTGGTAAAGGTCACAGACAACACTTCAAAAGTACTGACATACCTAAACAGCTTAAGGTAAATTATTATAGTATACTGTCATGTCATGTTTGGATATTTTCAGGATATTGTATGGGAATGCTGGGATCCTAAGGCATCAGATAGACCTGCCTTTACTGAATTATGTGAACGTTTAGCTCGTCTCTGTCGTAAACACACACCTATTACACGCTCTCCATCTCATCCTATCAATCTTTCTAAATCCGTTGATAACTTAATGTTCATTTAATATTGTCATAATATGTGTTATCATACAATGTCAAGAAATGGATTTTAATTTTATATATCATTCACAATTTTTCGTGCCATTGTCTGGTATATATGTGTATTTTAATGGCAGTTTTAAAAAAATTCTTAGACAGATTACATCAACCTTGTCTTTGTTTATGTCGTGGATGTTTAGGACATACAACACGTAATCGTCCTTTACGTTTTACAAAGCGACAAGATGAACACCTCAATTTAAGAGAAGATCGAACTTGATAAGTACGTACTAATAATGGGGAAACGGACTGGAATATACGACCTGAAGAAATGAAGGAAGATCTTAAAGTTTGTAATAATAAAGTTGAGGAATAACACCACATTATACTTGGGACAGCCATTTCTTCTACTACGCATGCGCAGTTCTTTCTTGAGCACATGGTCGTATTGGTGATGAACAATGCCTCCTAAGGTTACTAAAAAGACAAAACCGACAGGTACTGGCAAAGCTCCTACAAAGTCTTCAGTACCTGAAAAGAAGAAGAAAGAGGTAGCTATCAAGAAACCTGTTAGTAAAAAGGTCACACCCTCAGGTGGTAAGTAATGTACTATTATACCAATATTGACATGCTTATAATATAGGTACAACTAAGGCTAAAACTGTTGCTTTAAAAGCAAAGAAGGCTGTATTGAAAGGAACACAAACTAAAGTTAAAAAGAAGATACGTACTAAAGTACACTTTCATCGTCCTCATACTCAACGACCTCGTCGTACACCAAAATATCCTCGTAAATCTGCACCTCGTGTCAACAAACTAGATCATTATGCTATATTAAAGTATCCACTTACAACTGAGTCTGCTATGAAGAAGATTGAAGACAATAACACATTGGTATTTATAGTTGATACTCGTGCTAACAAACCAAAGATTAAAATGGCTGTTAAGAAGATGTATGATATTGATGTTGCTAAAGTAAATACTTTGATCAGGTAAGTTATCTAATATAAATATTTTGTCATAACTTGTATCACTGTAGACCTGATGGTCAAAAGAAAGCTTATGTGAGACTAGCTCCTGATTATGATGCTTTGGATGTAGCTAATAAGGTTAGTAATTAGTGGGGGTGTGGTCATTGTTAACACGATTTGTTTCGTTATTTAGATTGGTATCATTTAAAACTGAAATTGTTTTTGGTAAATCTTTTAAGTTACATATTTTGGGAAATAATATCTCAGTAAACAGCTCGTCCACCTGTCAAATCAAATGTAAACCCAGTATTAAAACTAGCTTCTCGTGAAACTATGAACTTTACAATAGCTGCAACTTCATCAAGAGTACCGCATCTATTTAGTAAAGTAATAAGAGTTAATTAAGGGGCTCACCAACCGTTTCATTGGGATCTTGTCTGTCATATATTTAACCTGTTCTGGTTGAAGGCTCTCAACCATAGCAGTCCACACAACTGCTGGAGCCAATGCATTAATCGTAATACCAGTTTGTGCATATTCTTTACCAACTGCTTTGACGAATCCAATAACTGCTGCTTTACTGCAACTATAAGTGGCCATGCCAGCATTACCCTGTGTATGGTATATATAGTTTACATAACCTTATGTAATGTACATGTACTTCTTTGCCAGCAATTGAGGCAACCAATAAAATACGGCCGTAATCATTTTTTTTCATGAGAGGTAAAGAAAATTTGGTCATTAGAAAGCTTCCCCGGACATTCACTAGTTATAATAATAAGTTATTAATGATTTTATGATAAATACCTTCATAAACTTTGTCAAATTGTGCAACAGGGATATCTTCAGTCTTAATGCTTGTTGGACCCACAATACCTGCACAATTTACCATTATATCAAGGCGATTAAATTGATGACTAAATACATCAAATGCTGTTTGAACTGACTTTTCATTTGATATATCAACCTACAAACTGTCTCTTCATAATTAAATCAAATGATAGGGGGTGTACCTTAATAAACTTAACTTGACCTCCTCTATCACTGAGTTTAGTTGCCACAATTTCTCCTTTTTCATTATCCAAATCAAACAATACTACTGCACAGCCATTATCTACTAACATATCTGCAATAGCTTGCCCAAGTCCTTGAGCTGCTCCAGTTACTATAGCTACTTGACCTGCAAATTGAGCCATTGTTTAGCCACACCTTTAATTGTGCAGTTTAGCCACACCCCTTTTGCAAAATGAGTTCTATTTTATCTTCTTTACTTAATAATGATGAAGAGATACGTCTTGAAAAGGAGACATTGGTATGATCATGTATTGTAACATATCGTTTAGTGGTTGTATTGGTTACAGAAGAGAGAATTCGAATGGTTACTACAGACAGAGTTAAACCACACCTTACAAGCTATTGAGAGATGCTTGAATGTCAGTAAATACATTTATATTTGATGTGTGTATGTGTGTATTGTTATTAGGAGTGTGGTAAAAAGTTTGCTGTAGTTTTGGAACCATCAACATGTGAGGAACCCCTATTTGTTATTACTAATTAATTGAAAATTTAATTATTAGCTGTTGATGGACACAAGATATTATTACGACACCCTCAACAGTAATTATATTAATGTTTGTAATTAAATTAAGTATGAGATATAATTACAGGGGTGAACCTGTTGTATGCGTAGCATCTGTTGATGGAGACAAAATATCGAAAGCAGTTAAGAATTACAAATGTTTGTTTGTGTTAATTGTTAGCTTCTGTTAGGATATCACGTTACGGTTGCCAGGACGACTGGGAGCCAGTAAACCCTTAAGAACATCTATTAAAGAGCATTCAGCTTGGAAACTACGCCAAGTACAATAACAAATAATGTGTGTGGGTGTGTGTTTCATTTCATCAGATCCAAGATTCTGCCAATCAGTACATGTTAGCTCATCAACAGTTAAGAAATATGGTGACAAATATTGATAAATTGTCATCACCTCCACTCCTCTGTCAAGTATTACACCCACTACTCTAATTGTATATGAAATAATTACACAGGCATTTAGTGAGTTAGCAAGTTGTTTAAGAAAAGCAGAGCAAGTGTTGGTAGTACCACAGCTACCTTCTGTAGCAGAGATTTACTCTGCAGAACTAAGGGTATATTATATATTAATTAGTTAATTAATTAGGGTATATTATATATTAATTAGTTAATTAATTAGGGTATATTATATATATTAATAAGTCTATTTTATTGTCTATTTTAGAGTCATTTTAAACCTGAGTTACCAGAAGATATTATTGTTCATTTCCATATCAATGCATATCGTTTAGTATTAACTATTTGTAATATCTCTCAAAGTAATAAACCTATTACAACATTATCTGTAAGTACTATATTATGTAACCAGTTTAAATGTAGCAGCAATTTATTAGGTGGACCATTCTTTTCAAGTTGGTTCAATATTGTTAGTGATTTCTATAATATAGAATTATACTCCATATTTGGTTATGTAGTGAATATGGAGCCAATTATTATGAAGTATCAAGTCATATGCAAATTCAATCTCCTGTACCTTGGCTCTCTGTTGTGTTACAGTGGTTACAAGAAGCACAAGAAATCACACAAGACTTCATTGATAAAGTAATAACTATGAGATCATTTTAATTCAATATAATCATTCTAACACAGGTTGAAATCTTCAAAGGCATGAATAAATAGGACAGCCAAATTGAAACCACTACAGCTGTATATAGAACATTTTTTCTCATATAAATTTCTCTTTAGTTGTGACTATTATATGATATGAGTAAACACTATGATATCATTAATCATTATTGGCCACATAATGTAGACATATGGGCAACTTGAATACCCTAAATCACTATAACATAGTTCTTAGAAAGTGGTTTACTACTACCTTAGCTGAGAATAAGGCGTGTATTAGACCATGTGTGGGTGGATTAATATTGCTAAAACAAAGCAGGAAATTGTAATGATGTGTACAATGTAATCTGTCTTTCCCTCTTTTAACTACCAGGTGTTACAATAATATATAACTCCTCCCTACATGATACTCTCTCTGTCCAGGTGCTGCTGGGTCAGGGCATTCTTAGAACTTCTAATCAAATTTAAATATAATTAATTATAACAATAAGGAAATATAATATTATAAAGAATGTGTTATTAATTTTTTCATTATCATTTTGATGTGTCTTTTAATATCAGCTGCTGTATGTGGACATGAATATAAGAGAGCTATGAAAAAAGAAATTACAATTAATAATTAATAATGAAATTGAATGGCTTGTTAGAGATAGAATGATAAGACAACTCTGTACATTTACCGCATCACCAGGTGTCCTGGTGAGATGAAAAGTCTTGAGACAACCTTAGATTGTTTAAGAAACGGAAATGCCGAGAAATAAACCAAAAAATGGTACACGTGTTACAGATACATGACCACTAACAGACAGTTTATTCCCAAAACCTTTGATTCACTGAAATCGTATAGACTTCCTTCAGGTTTGGGTCAATAATTTCAAATTCCATCACTTGTGAGGTTTAGATAACCGCACGTTGAAAATAGCCCCTAGATTTGCCATAGTAGCCCTCCATAAATATTTTCTATTATAATGTTGATAGTAATATGCTGTTTATGCATTGTTAAATCAACTAAAGATGACCTTCTACTATAAAAATCATTTTAGTCACAAGCAACTATGAGAAAGTACAGGATAAATGCATTTTTTTAGCTGTTATTTGAACTGTGTCTACAATTCTGAGAAGATGTTCAGGAAATGATGATTGTGTACTTGTCACAACAAAAAGGAGATAGTTCAGCCAATTACTCCTATTCAATTACCATACTATGCATTCCAATATAGTTGTACAAATGTGGGAAATATGTGTGAGTGTTACTTAACATGAAGACTACCACAATACTGTCCTTTCAATATAGGGCCTCTTCACAGAGAGCTAAACTGACTAGCTATCGTGACACCTCTTTATTACCTAGGTGATAATATTTCCCAGGTGGTTTTATAAGGACTGCTTATGTACTTAACAAATGATATACAATTAGTATATGAAACTCCTTACCTCAGCCAATAGACACAATAGTCGAGCAGGTACTAAGATGAGTAAAGGTAGGCCCAAGATGTAAGCATTGATTGGTATGGCTTGTCTGTGGTAATAGGCATATAGATAGAGTGGTAAACCATGTAGTCCAAATATTACAAGTACACCAAGAGGATTATAAAAACCTATAAAGAATGAATAGCTTACATGAATAACAAAAGTAATTTGTATATGACTTCTAAGAAAAAGTGGACATTACCATGTTATGGCTTCTACAAATATGAATATAGTTAAAGTATAGGTTTACCATTGGCCATGACTTGTTGTACCCATTGTGGTGTCTTGACTAGGGTATTTTTCCAATCTGGGCCCAGGTTATGTGTACATACAAACACTGTCCACTCTATACAGCTAACAAAGAGACCCCACTAAATAAAGAGGATGTAAACAGTAGTTTCCCTCTTAAATTAAATAAGGTGGTAATGATTAATATACTTTTGAAGTGGTAACTAGATTGTTAACTTTCAAGATAAATTGCCTACATCTATTCTATCTATGAAGACCACATCAGAGATAAAACTGGTTTCATAATTTGCTTATATAAAACCTTTGATCTAGTTTTATTATACAAGTTGGAATGCTCTCCTCCATATTGCAACCATACTAGTGTGAAGTATATACAAATAGTATTTGTGGTGACAAATCTCCTCCCTTGCTCAAGATATCACATTAGTTTAGTCAATATACTACATATAAGATTACACTTCTCCTGAATTGAACTTGCCAGATGATCCATAACTTATCACATGTACTGGTTTGTACTGGTTTGTAAGTGGATGTACTACTTTGTAACTACATGTCCAGTTTGCCAGATTTATTATCAGTGGTACAATACCTTATAAAGTCTTGTCCAAAGGACAGTCCTTCCTATATTATCAACCAACACATCTAACTAAAATGAAATTAATTTTTAAAATAGGTAAGATTTGTGACATACCCAAGAGCCAAAGGCAGAACATTGGTTCAGTCGCCTTGCCAAATAACCGTCAATTCCTATTAAATACATCAAAAGAAAGATATTATCTCAACATGTAATGCAATTTCTGAAGAATTAGGAAGCAATACGATTACTATTACATTATCGCCAACTAGTTGATTCAGACACTATCATTATCATCAAAATGAAACACTGACATTTGCCAAAGTTGATCTTACCATCCAAAAACATTTGTAATGTATACAAGGGTAAAGTGAGGTAGATATTATCAAAGAAGATCCAACATGATAGTACTAAAAACAGTCGAATATACCCTATTTGTAAAAAAAACAGTCGTTAAACATTTCTTATTAACTAGTAATAATTTTGTTGAACACTGACGATATCACAAGGTCGCACTCTTTAAACATATGTTTTGAGTAAATCTTGTGTGCTGAGAAAAACCTTGAAATGGTTAGCACTAATATCATTATCATAATATAGATATGTATAATGCATTAATAAAACGGACATTATTAAAATATTAATTAATTAGTAATTATTATTTATATTGCTAATAATAATAATGAGCTTACTTACCAACAATGTTGGGAATATAAAGAAAAATAGACGCCATTTTTGCCGCTGTTTCAACAACACACCCACTATACCAGTCATGCCATTGCCACATGGCTCTCATAACAACAACAACAATTCAGTACTAGATATTCATAGCTCAGCAGGAAGTACAAGCGATTATAAAGTGCTCCTGGTGTAAACACTATACTCCGATAAACGGACTAGTTTGCAGTAAAAGAGATACTCTTGGAACTTCTCCAACAACAAAAAGCTTGCAAAAGACACTGTAAATATAGTGTTGATATACTTCTGCAAAATTAACGAGGTATGTGTGAGATCTGCATTGCTAACTGGATTTTGCTTACAAATGTGTTTTATTGTTATAATTTATATATTTCTTACAGATGATGGCTGTATATGAGAAGATTTCATCATCTCCATCATCAAAACAAGAAGAAGAGATTGATGAGACTTCTCATGTGTATCCTGTAAATAAAGTGACGACAATTAATGCAGTTTTAGATACAAGGGAGCTATGGCAACAATTTGATGCTCTGGGTACGGAAATGATTGTCACTCGCAGAGGACGGTAAATTGAATAGTTAATTGCACACACACACACACACACATGCACACACACACACACACACTGATTATAATATAGTAGCACTGTCCATATTTTGGTTGTAAAATGTTAATTATCTGTTAATTGACAAGTCTTGATTTATTTTCATTGATAATATGTCAGTGCTAATCAAGTTGTCACCTTAAGTAGACATTTGGTTGATGTGTTGATAGCTTTTCAAAGTATGTAGTAATTATCACTCCACCCTCATTTCCAAGAAATCTTTTGACTAAAGATTTGTTAGCAAATTGTGACCAGTTATCCACCCACACTGTACCTAATGTGTACTAAACATTGACTTCACTTACTGCAAATTTCCTCAGCTGTTCATGTTGTTTGTTAGATAGTGTATTCAAAATAATCCCCCAAGTGTCTGCCATTAAACTGACAAGTTGTCACTGCCCGCATAAACCTAACTCTAACAGCTGGTCCTTAGTATTTAATTCAATGTGAAAGTTTGTGTAATATAATTATTAGAGTACGTAACAAATGCAGTTGCACATTTTGTGGTCTAGCAATGTTCTGTGTTCTATTGTAATGGTCTAATGATGTCATTGTTTATGTCATTGACTGAAACCATTATGCGCTATATGTCAATATTTCCTTCCTTTCCTGGGAGGTAATGAATATAATTAGAGAGCATCTCTTCTTAGAATGAAGAGTGTCAAATACTATGATATAGCAAGTACAATGAAGGAGGCCATGCTATGCTTGGCAAGGTTATGACAACTTAGGAAGAAAGAATGTAACCTTCTATTCTATTCATGTATTTGTAGTATCTGTTGATACAAGGGATATGTAAATGTCTAATTTACTATTATGAGATTGTGGGTGTGAAGCCAACTATTATTGTAATTTTAAGTGAAATCTGATAATGGAGACGTGTGACTACTATTAATAGATAGTACACATACCACATAGTGCAAGTAATTAGTGCTATTACACTTTATGGCTTATTCCATTTATAGGCGAATGTTTCCTCCAATTAAAGTGGAACTTCACAATTTAAACCCTACTTCCTTTTATGTCCTCCTAATGGATCTGGTACCAGTTGACAAATATCGCTATAAATATCAAAATTCAAAATGGGTCAAATGTTTTGAAGAAGCTTGTGCTCCAACTCGACTTTATATTCATCCAGAATCACCAGCGTTAGGATCATATTGGATGGATCATGTTATATCTTTCTACAAACTCAAGTTGACTAATAATCAACTTGACAAAGAGCATGTTAGTTATAAAAATAACTTATTACAATAATTACTAATCCCTTTCTCATTAATAGATTATTGTTAATAGTATGCATCGTTACCAACCACGTCTTCATATTGTGGAGTCTAGTGATCGCCACAACCTAAATTGGGATGACTTTCATACCATTGTTTTTCCTGGGACACAGTTTACAACTGTTACTGCCTATCAAAACGACAAGGTCAGTCCATAATGAGTTAATAGTTTAAGTTATTACATTTTAACAGATTACTCAACTTAAAATTGAGAACAATCCATTTGCTAAAGGATTTAGACAACCTATGTCTCGCAACAGATCACGCCCAATTAAATATTCGTAAGTTCTGTATAATACTTTTGAGGTTGAAGTAGATTTATTTCTGAATAGTGGCAGTCTTTTACAATCAAGTAGCGAGGCTGGTAGTGACGATAGTGCTTCTTGTTGTAGTAATCCTGTTGTGTGTCCTCCTCTTACTCCAATTCCTCAAGCATTAGAAAACAACTTAATCAGTATGTTAAGAGTAAAATATAATTATGTGAATACTACATTTATTTCATATAGTTGGATCACTTAAGCGACATTCCATTGGTAGTGATGATGAAATAGTACTCGATACTCCATCAAAGAAAAAAGTGCAAAGGCTTTCATCAAGTGAAGAGGGGCTAGTTCACGTTACAACACATGAAAATCCCATTCTACCACACACAATGTCACCTCCAAGTTATTCTCCTAATGTTGCTGCTCCAGTTTATGTTGTTTACACAAATGGTGAAGTCCCTCATCAAAGACAGACAATAATAACTCCAAAGCATACTTCAAGTTCTCCACCATCAAAATTGATAGCCCAAAATGGGTCTAGTGCTTTACAATTTCTCCAAATAAATCCTCTCCATAAAAATGGCTCTATCTGTTCAAATGGTATTCTTGAGACAGCTCCAATGGAACTAGAGAATGGTCATCACAACAGTAGCAGTGACACTGGTTCATCAGACAGCGAGTCTGACTGTGAAACATCACCAAGCATTAACGAGAAACCGAAAACAAAACGTCATACACACCATGGTGTCCTTCCAGTTATTCAGAGGATCCACACACCCAATACTAATATTTTGACCTTACCTCAACAGAACATCATTGCTGTTCATGCTCCTAGTGTCATTAATGGTGCACATCATCCACAGCAGATATTAGTTCCTATCTCTTCAATGACTTCACAAGACAATCATAATGTTTTTTTCCCCACAGTACTTGGTCCTGCTACACAAGTCAATGGTACAGCCAATGTGATTCAGTTAAGTTATTCTGAAGGTACCCCTGTTTTGCAGACTGTACCATTAGTTGTTAATAGTAGTCATTCTATTCCATCTGCAGCATCTGCTGCAGGACGTCCATCTTTCCAGCTTGTAGCCTTTCCTGGTGCAACCAGTACTTCTCCTCAAGTAATTACTCAACAAACTCGCTGCTGACAGTTTTGTATGTACTGTTGATTGTAATTTTTCACTTACTTTTTCTTTTTTATGATAATTTATTCTTATTGTGATACATTAACACATTCTCTTTTTACATCTTTGACCTTTAACCTTCAAATCATTTTGGCAGCTTGCTGACAATTTTTGTATATACTGACTGAAATTTTTCACTTATTTTTTTCTTTTTACAGTAAATTATTCTCCCTTATTTCTGTATTATAGTTACAATAATTATTTCACATCTTGTTTGACCTTTAACCTTCCAATTATTTCGGCGGGATGTTAATTTACACGGAACTCGTACATGCGTGTAGATATCTAGATGAAAATGGCAGTTTTGAGAAGTTCTGATGGTCGAGCAAACGAATCCTTTGAAAAGTCAAGTATGCACAAAATGATAGTAGCAATAAATAAACACAATTATCGATAAAGTATAGCAGGGCTAGTTTCTTTCTCGTTGCAGATCAAGGGACTGCACTCAAAAGATTACGAAGAAAGAGGCTGTTAGCTGGATTAGAAATGGATGACACCACTTCATTGCAAACTACCCCTCCAACAGAAAAGAAAGGTTTTATTTTTGGGTCTCCACCTGAACCTCTCTTTAATCAAGGAAAGCACAATGGCGGGTCTGTCGCACTTTTACAGCAGTCCCTCCAATCATTAGCTAATTTAAACAGTAAAGTCATCAATGCAGATAAATGTCAAGGTGTGTTTAGGTCAGAAGGTGCTGTGTCTTACTTCATGTACATATGTAATTATTTTAATCTTCCACCTGAAGTCAAATATCGCGCAATTGAATTATTTCATCGTTTTATGTCTCAACATATTTGTGAGTTGTACGAACATGTTCAAGCTTCACAACAAACTTCTAGTCCCATTAACTGGGAGACGGTAGAAGGTCGATTAACACATCAGATTACGTTACGAGCATTAAGTTGTGTTCAGCTAGCCAGTAAAATTGGTTTACACTACAAGATTGTCAGTGTTGGACGAACTCGTTCTTTCTTAGCCAATTGTGGTTTTCGATATACTGCAACCAGTTTGGTTCAATCAGAAATTCGTATCCTAAAGACCCTTAACTTCCATGTTCATGGTCCCACTCCTCTAGACTATGTTGAGATTTTAATAGAGACACTTGGCCACAATGACTCCTCTTTACCAATAAGTCAATTATATGGTGTTAGTATTAAAATGTTGGACTTGTATTATCTCTGTAGCCAAAAGATTATGAAAAAGCTTCACACAAGAGAAGGAAGTCGTGACACTAAGCACCGAATACTTGAGAACGACTGCTTATGGCTGGCATCAGGTATAATAGGTGCATCTGCTTTCATCCTCAACCATTCTAAAAGTGACTATGTCGTGAAGTGTGTATCTCAAGTGACATGTATTATTCCTGATGATATTATGAACTTTGCAGCTGTGCTGGTAGAGTACATTGTAACAGACAACTAAAACAACACTACACTACAATATAAATATTATAAAACGAGTTAATTAAGATGAATAATTAATAATCTGAAGGAGAGTCATTACGAACATTAATTAATCCTCGTTGGTCAGGACCAGGATTACGGTTAAAACATCTTTTAAATTTTGTACAAAATTTTGCTGGCCACTCAATAGTACGTCTAAACTCTTTTCTTGACCAGCCATATACCAAAGCATTAAGACATCCTTGAAGAGGTCCAAAAATTGCCTAAAGTGTTGTATAATTTTCTTCTGAAATATAGTTTTGTTTACCTGATAAAATAATATAAACTTATCAATAGATTCATTTAATTTGAGAGGAGTTTTTTCATTCCAAACATCAACACTGGCAGCAAATGCTAAGACAGAAATGTATTATGACAAATATTAAAACAATGACTTACCAGGAAATCCACATAATATGAAAATACCTATGAATGCTGAGGCTCTGAGGATCAGTTTCTTGATCATTTTCTTTGCATGAGATTCCAACAAATGAGCTTAATTTTTAAAATTATTATAATAATAGTTACATAATTATAAACTGACTTTGTTGTAACTTTAAAACTTGCCATGCATACCATAATGTTAAGATATACAAAAACTACAATTATACAATTATATACTACCATGTGGTACTATTATGAGGACTCTTACTATAATCAGTATAGCTGATATTAGAAACGATGTTCCAATGTAACTAGCAATTATCAAAGATAATTCCGTAAACTCTGAATGAAAGGTATCATTCTATTTAAGAAAAACATCAAGGCTGTTGCTATGACAACATACTTACTCCATTGTCAGGACGTGTATTGAAGAAATCAATGAAACACCTACATAGAGAATTACATGATATAATATACACACTCTCTCTTACCAGCAGGCATCATTGCTTGCTTCTAAACCAACACGAGCTTCTGTAACTGGTAATACGAGCAATAAGGGTAAACCCCTAGTAAATTACATTATAATTATAATAATTATTATTGTACTTACCAGCATACAAGGTACAGTATGGCAGTCAACAAATGTTTCCACCATTGTGTTTGTGCTTCCTATAATTATATCATAACGTAATAAAATTTCATATGACTAATTTTAAACATACTATCATACGTCCTTTATTATTGTATACTTGTTTCATTTGAATGAAAGCATGGGCAGCATATACAACAGTAAGAAAAAAGGTCACCATACTAATAACCTATGTGAATTGTTGACAATAGCATAATACAATTATCATATACTTACTGTAGTCGCTATAGCTAACACATAACATAGTCCTAAACCAGCTGCTGGATGTGACCTTTCATGATAGTTATGTAACCATAATGATCCACCAAATAGCCAAGTACATGATACAATAAAGTCACCAATTGACAATGTAAAGAGGGGATGGATCTGTAATAAAGACATTAATTGACATGTTGATTGAAAAACATACTGACCTCAGCACTACTTAATTTACCAGTTAAAAATACTGCTACGATAATTGATGTTGATCCAAAAATACTTTAAAATATATTAGATTTAGCAGGTCATCTTACATACAACAATTACTCACCTCAATAATGACACTGTGATTCTAATAACAGAAATAGGATAAGCCTACATTTAAAGAAACTTATACACAACAATCTTTAGTGATCAAGGACTCACATAACCTATAGTCGCGTTGAAGATATCATCGTTACATTCCATTACTCCAATATCTGCCAAGTTGTCTCTTCATGTGATTAGCTATCATTATACGGTCACGTGATAGCTGGCAATATGGCTAATTTACCTTGGTTAGTTTAAAACTATTCTTTATTTTATTACTTTTAATTTAGGGTTGAAAAATATCGACCTCAACATTTGAATGATTTAATATCTCATGGTGAAATTATTACTACAAGTAATTTGTTATGTGTTATAAATCAAGTTTTAGTTGTCTCAATATAGTTCAACGATTTCTTGAGGAAGATCGACTACCTCATCTTCTTTTTTATGGCCCTCCAGGAACTGGTAAAACTAGCACAATATTAGCTTGTGCAAAGATGATATTTGCTCCATCAGAACTGAGCTCAATGGTTTTAGAGGTATTAATGTAACCACACTTATTTTAATATAACTATTATAATATAGTTAAATGCTTCTGATGACTGTGGTATTAATGTTGTCAGGGGACCTATATTAAATTTTGCTAGTACTCGGACCATATTTCGTTCTGGATTTAAATTAATTATTTTAGATGAAGCAGATGCTATGACTCGAGACGCCCAAAATGCTTTAAGACGAAGTAATATTACACAATGCTTTAATTATAAGCATAATACATGTCTTTTAGTAATAGAAAAATATACTGAAAATGTCCGATTTTGTCTCATTTGTAATTATTTATCAAAGATCATACCAGCTGTACAATCTAGGTGTACACGATTTCGTTTTGGTCCTTTAACACCTGATCAAATGGTATCACGATTACATCATGTCATTCAACAAGAACAGTATGTTATTTTGTTTATAAGTATCATCTTTATGTCTCTGTGTGTAGTCTTGCAACAAGTGAGGATGGTATAGAGAGTGTTATTACATTATCACAAGGAGACATGAGAAGAGCTCTCAATATATTACAGGTTCATAGAAATGAAATTACAGGGGCAGCACTCATTTTTTTAATAGAGTACTTCAATGGCATATAATGAGGTGAACAAACAGTCTGTGTATTTGTGTACGGGTCAGCCATTGCCTGAAGACATTACACAGATTGTAGAATGGATGTTGAGTGATGACTTTGTCACAGCTTATCAAAGTGAGAATAGTTTTGTACATTATATTGTTTATGTTACCATAGAAATTACTCATCTCAAAGTTAGTCAAGGGCTAGCATTACAAGATATTTTGACAGAAGTTCATTGTTATGTACACAGAGGTAGAGTTATTGCTAATACACATTAAGTTTACTCTAAAATTAGTAGAATTTCCTTCTCGAGTGAAATTGAATTTGCTCAACAAGATGGCTAACATAGAGTGAGTTATTGTCATGATATCTAAAGTGCTAGTATATTTATTTATTATCTAGATATCATTTATCAACAGGAACATCTGAAAAGATACAGTTAGGTGCACTAGTTGGAGCATTTCAAACTGTTCGTGACTTTATTGTTAAAAGTGCTAATTAAAAAGTTATTACACTCAAATAATCTAGAATGACTTCACACAATGATTTAATAGAATATATAGCATATGTATATTAGGAAGAGTCTCTAAAGAGTTCAAGGTTTAGGAGGGCGTGGTGGTGGTATGTCAGCAGCTCCATTAACAGATTGTTGAGGGGGCGGTAGGTTCCCATAAACAGATTCGAAATTTGGTTTACCTGAAAATTGGAAATTGTCGTATGTGCCTGATTGATTTGCAGCTACTTGCTGTTGAAATGCCTCCACATAATATTGAATGGCACGGTATACAAATTTATATTGTTGTTCTGTCTGTACCATGCCAGAACGTTGTCCACGAGCGACTTGTACACTTCGTTGGATATCAATCTCACTCTCCCAGCCTTGGTTTTCGATAAGCTTGATAATAATATCAATGATAATATATGTTCCAGTACGTCCAATACCAGCACTACAATGAACAACAGTTGGCCCTGGATTTTCTTCTTGTATCTCTTTGGTCTTGAGATTAACATCTTCCATGAAACCAAGAACTACTCCGGGATCTTGAGGCACACCGTGATCAGGCCAAGCCTTAAAATGAAATTGAAAGATGTGTCGAATTTCTTCAGATTTTTCATGAGTAACTTCAAAATGACGTAAAATATAATGAGGATTCAAGGTTTCTTCTAGACTGGTTACGTGGACTTGGCCATATATTCCTGGTTCCTCTGGTCCTGGCCAGTAACGGGCACATTTGTTACGCCCTCTCTCAACTTCATTTGTAATCATGACAATTACTCTGCTTTTCTCTTGCCAAACCATGTGCCAAAAATCATTAATAGTTGTTGGAAGACATCCTTGAGTGGCGATATAACATTTTTCTGAACCTGCAACTTCACCACTAATGTAATTAGAGTTAATATAATCACTACCAGGGACATCTGGATCGCCATCTTTAAGAATAACACGAGTATGGTCAAAAGGTAGAATATTCTTGAAACGGTTTTTGGGACGATTTTCTGGTTTTACACCTTCTTTACGACTATACAAGTGACGTGTTTCTTGTTGCTGCATTTGTTCAAATTCTTCCCAAAATCCAGCTTTGCCGTACATGTCATGATTTTGTTTCTCTAACTCTTGAACACGTAGTTTAATGTGTAGAGGTGAGAAAGAGGTGCTATGAAAAGGTAGTTTTAGATTGATTACACGACCACTGGTTTCTACAAGAGGGTTTTTCTTGTAATGTTCCACAAGATCTGGCAATGAGCGAAATTGAGGGCCTCCACCCATATCAAACATGTTGTCACGGTAACGAATTTTGACATGTGCTACCTCATCACCTACCCGAGTTGAGAGAACATAATCACCTGGACTGTGTGCTGAAGCACGTACTAAGTAACTACCATCTTGGCCTTTAGACATTAGGAGGACCTCTGCTTCTCTGCCATTAATTCCTCCATGATACCATCGTTCAGTCGTGACCTCTTCACAGTAAACTGGTTGCATTAATTCTATAATAGTACCACTTCTCTCTTTAAGTTGACCTGGGTTTTCAGTATAATACTGAACCAATTCTGCTAATGTAGCGAATTTTTCTCCTCCATACAAATCATAATAGTCTCCTTGATTCTGAATACGAATGTGAGTGACTTCATTCTCACGTCTTACAGACAGAGTAAAATCTCCGGGATTATTTTGACTGGGTCTAGTTAAAAAGCTACCTTCAGATCCTTTTTCCAATAATAGAGTTTCTGCTTCAGGACCAGTTAGGTTAGGATGAAACCAACGTTTAGTAGCCATTCTCTTTATAACCCACAGGGAATACAAGAATTGCGCATGCTCGATTATTAACGAAAGGTGTAGTCTCGCGCATCCCACACGTTTGCTGACCGTGCATCTTTGATGGCTAGGGAGCCAAGATCTGTGGATAGTTACGTTCGAGTAAGGCCAATAATAGAATTCAATTAAATTCATATTTATGTTATTGTTTAGCCATACTATACCGATTCAGGAAAATGGTCCAAGCAGACCCAGTTTAAACCTGAAGTTATTCAATATTGTCGAGGGATCCAATCTTCTTCATTGTCCACATTATCAAAGTTAGGATTTTAATGTCATCATGTTCATTTTATTAACCAATTATAGTACTATGTATTCATCTAAATCTTCTAAAGTAATTATCATTGGCTCACCAGGTGTAGGCAAAACATCACTTTTGTTACGGTTTGTTAACTATAAATATCCAAATATAATATGTATACAACAGGTTTTGTCAAGACAAATTTGAAAGCAATTATAAAACTACCATTGGAGTTGATTTTGAAGTGGAGAAATGTTTTGTACTTGGACAATCACTGAATCTTCAGTTGTTAGTTAATTATATTTACAATATAACAGAATTACTCATATCAGGTGGGATACAGCTGGAGCTGAGCGTTTCAAAGGAGTCACTACAAATTACTTTAGAGGAGCAAATGGTATTTTTAAATCTCCTATTATTTTTGTCATTGTTCTTCCAGCTGTAGTATTAGCATTTGATTTAAGTGTATGTCATGAAACTCTTGAAAAAACTAGGTAATTCAATTATTTTCCAATGCTATTTTGTAAAGACAGATTTTAAACATAGAGAATGGTTACAAGAAGCTAAAGATAACTGTCACAGTGATTTTGAAGTATTTTTAGTGGGTACTAAACGAGATCTTGTTGTAAGTTCTTGTAACAACTTAACATTGTTTGTTTCTTTGCAATATTTATAGTCAGATCATGTGTTTGAATCATTAGAGCCAGTTCTAATAGATTATGCCTTACAATATGATGCCGAGTTATGGATAACATCAGCAAATTCTGGTATTTTAATCTCAGCATATCTACAATATTCTCATCACAGTGTTATTGTAGGAGAAAATGTGACTGATTTATTTAAAAGAATAGCCATTATTTCAATGGAAAATTTGATTTTAAATGAACTAAACAGCTTGCGAAGAATTGAATTAGCTCATCAAGTTGTTGAAAAATCTTCCTTAAGTAGTAAGATGGTAAATGTGTAAATAAAGATTTAAGACTTTTTACTAGGAGTTCGTGTTGGTGATAAGAAAGAAAAATCTATAACTAACAGGAGACATACTAATTGTTGTAGTAGATAAACTATATTTTTATGTTCTTAATATCTTTTTAACCAAACATATAAAGAAAATATAATGGTTTCTTTTTGATTCATGACAGCAAGACAGTAAACTCCACCCACTACATATATGTGTGTGTGTGTGTGTGTGTGTAGGATTCTTGACAACAACATTTTTTTCATAAAGATCATGGACTATATATAGTTTCTGTTACCCTCATCCAAAGTTGAGGTAATCCTAGGTGGAGTGTTGTCCTTCACTTCAAACCAGCCACGCTGGGTTTCAAGAAAGGGTCTATCATTGTCAGTAGAATTGGGAATGCAAACATACCAAGCCTCTTCATGTTTAAAGAGAGACATTTTAAAGCAGAAACAATTACTTAACAAGGACCTATATATTTACATTCATGAAAAATTTGAAGGAATTTCATTACCTATATTTTTGGGCCATTTTTGATTCAAACCATGGACTATATAATTATATATAGTCCATGGTATTTTTAAAAATTAAAATTTTGATCATGACACCAAATGGCTTCAAATTTTTATGAAATTAAGAGTTATACATCAATTGATAGTAATATTACTGCTCTCAAATTTTTCTTTTGTTCCTTCTTAACTGTTCTGTCCTTTCCTTTGTTTAAAGAAACCTTTATTTGTGATATTTATGATACAGAGTTAACATTTTGAACAAACTTGAATACCTATTAATATAGTCAGTATGAAAACAGTCTGGGTTTAGAAGCTGTCTATTCTGATAAGATATGTTAGAAGAATTGATGCTTCTGCCCTTAGTACAAGACTTAGAAAAAGTATCATTAATGTACTGGTGGTTCTCTATAGTCAGGTTGAATACATTTAGTTATAAAGGTATAGAGACAAGATCATTAGAGATTAGAATATTTCCTGTCAAGCTGAGACCATTGCCTTTCCATTAGTTAGTGCCATAGCAGTAATTAACAGAATTGTGCAAACATCATTTGTGAGGACAACATGAAATTGATGACTGTGTTCAATATGACACATCAGAAATAATGAAATAAACAAGAGACAGGACAGTTAGATTTAATAGCTAATATTTCTATCTACCAGTGTGACGGACCTGCGCTACAGTCAGAAAGGACACACCCATATCAATCAGACTAGTCCCAAGTCTGGATAAAGAAGGCTCTGGCCTCAAGATGCTCCTAATGGTCTAGATAAAGACCAAGACAACCATAATGGTTCAAGACCAAGACACTGCTAAAGAAGCTAATAAATTGTGCAATGATTCAGTGACATTTGCTGGAGTACTTTATTGCTACAGTTACAGAATAACTAAGCATTAC
Source organism: Xestospongia muta (assembly GCA_963693285.1). Taxonomy (NCBI): domain Eukaryota; kingdom Metazoa; phylum Porifera; class Demospongiae; order Haplosclerida; family Petrosiidae; genus Xestospongia; species Xestospongia muta. The sequence goes on from OY848921.1 coordinate 8,745,225, forward strand.
TTTTTACAATTATTAAATAACAATTGTAGAGGCTGACTTGAGGTAGGGGTCATATTACCATTGGAATGTTGTGGTTTACAATTGCAAGCAAGTAATACATACTATATATAATACATACTATATTACATTATGTATACTGGAATAATGTGCTAATCTACAAGATAATAGTAACTCATGACATTACCACATCTTGTTCTCACTGTGTATTGGTGTTCCTAGTTGTGAGTAAGAAAGTTTTCAAATTTCCATTAACAGGTAGTTCTAACATACAATAACATGGCATGTTGGAAACAATACCAAATAATTGAGCTACACGATTATGTTTAAATTTCTAGTTCTTGTCTGTACATGACCAAGTCTTGTGAAGAGCCTTGTTGAAATACCTACATACAAAGTATAGTGATTATATTGTTAGACTATTTTTTGTATACTTTAATGCTCTAGATTTGACATTAAGTTGTAAATGTATTTCAGCATCATAAAGTGGACCATATTCACCAATACCCAACTGTTGTAATATTTTAATATTATCATGAGGGATTTCTAGGCCTAAATACATGTAAACTTACATGTTTCCATGCCAAGAATGAACTTTCTTGTCAGTTAGGACAAGATCATCTTGTAAAGTTATAGCTGTTGTTTCGACTCTCATGTCTGTATCTTTAATAGCTTCTATGTTGCTGTCATCAGAAATAGTGTGCAATTGACTAACAGAAGACGTTTGTACTCCAAATATTCTAATTGTATTCTCAATGAGAGTCAGTATAAACTAGTAAAATATTTACAGACTTTTTGCAGACATTTAGTACATAAAATCCAGTGAGTCCTATTAGTATGATAGCTATGGCTAATGCTATAGACAAGACAAACCACTTTAGCCCTATAATATATACATGCTTATTATATTAGTAAACTTAGCTTTTAGAGTTCACTTTTGAAGGAGTTAAACTTAGGAGCAATATCACAAGACAGCAAATCATCGTTAGCCACACCCTTGTTTATGTGCAAAGCAAAAGTGGGCGTGGCAATAACACTATTTAAGCAATAAGCAATTGTAAATAAATATATGACTATTATTGAAACTGTTCATTAGGAAATAATTCTTTGTGATTTTGAGCAACAAATCTTTGTCCACAGTAACCACAGACATTAATTTCAGGTTTATCAAGATTAATGTAGACTTTAGGATGACCTAACATATCGTGACCTAAAGGAGGTTATATAATAAGTTAACAAAAATAAATACTGTACGACCTCCATCACACCATGTGTGATTCCCTGATATGACAACAACAGGTTCTTCTGCAACAAGATCAATGGCAAATTGCTCATTGACCTTAAAAAAGAATCAACAATTAATCACCTTCTAACAATAATTAACGTACTTGTTTCTCCCTATCAATAAATCTAACATTTCGATAATCTTTATTTATCCATTGCTATTATAAAAATCATATTGAAATCACAATAATCAATTTCTTATTACTGACCTGTCCTGTATGAGTGACTTTATTGTCATTTAGTGTAACAGAAGACATCGTTAGATTTCTTCTCAACATAGGAGTTAATCTTAAAACTGCTGGTGAAATTTTTCTTATTTTATGAACTACAGCTGCCATATTGCCACACAGAACAATGGCTTATTTTTAACCCCTCGGTTTCATACCCTACAATCCCTACCTTCCAGATGTTTTCAGCAGAATTAAAGCAGGAATAAAAAGGAGGAATTTAAACAGAGATTAACGGAGGAGAAATTAATTGTGGAGGAAGAAAAGAACTAGGAATTAGAGCAGGAATTAATGGATGAGAAAGTAAAGGATGATGAATTAATTAAGCAAAAATTAAAATAGGAATTAAAGGCTTTAATTCCTTCTTTAATTTCAGTGTACAATTGAGAAGTTAATATTAGAAGTATCTGAAGATGTTACACCTACTGATCATGAAGCCTCACCTCTTTCCTTATCTCAACTTCCTTTTGAGAAGAATGTTTCCAATGCAACAATACTGTTATCTCCGCTACAGAAGCTAATAAAATTGTACAATGATT